>JAOBRD020788885.1:0-13635 GCA_027575215.2 Hydrozoanthus sils
CTACTACTACTACTACCACTACTACTACTACTACTATTACTACTACTACTACTACTACTACTACTACTACTACTACTTTTATACTTATACTACTAAGTTTCCAATGTTGTCATATGCATTAACATCATGAATATAATAAAAAAGTTCATAATGATTATTTTTGAAAACAATAAGCTAAAAACAATAAATAAACTAATAATTTCAACCAAGTCTGCATGCCGGATACGACTTGACAACAAAGAGGAAGTCCCCTTATAGGGCTCCTTAGGACTGACACAAAGTATCGTACTTTTTATTCACGATAAGTCAAGTTCACGAACATTTTCTTTTTGCTTTATTTAAAAGAACTAAACTAACTCCAATTAACTACAAGGCAAAGTCAAAAGATAAGAAGGGGTAACATATGAATGTTTACTTTTTAAATAATCAATCCGGCGAACTTGTTGATTTCTGCATGTGTTCGACCTTGGCTCAGTCGTTAAGATCTCTGACTGCAAAGCGTGAGGCCTGGGGTTCGATCCCCGGCCATGTCGAGGATTGAACATTTGTGCAGCCTTCTTTCGCCACACCGTTGGTGGAAAGGTCTAGCGGGGAACTTAAAAGAACCCACACACTGATAAAATAAGAGCGGGATTTCGCCACCCGGTGCTGCCGGTCGTTTGGTCTACTAATATACACGAACATGGCTAAACGAGAACTCATGTGCTCCTAGGTGTATACGCGTCTTCTAATATGAACTGATTGATTGATTGGTTGGTCTTAAAGTATTAAATCGGTCGATCATCCAAGGAAAGGTTTTGACAATAGTTGGAGTCATGCCTTCTGAAACTTAAATATAGAAGATCTAACCGTTCAAGCAGCTTACGTTGGCATTTGATTCTAAAATCTTTAAAGGATCTTATTTTCTTATCCGGTTTATAATGATCCGAATATATCGTTTCTTATCATTCCTTAATGTTTAACAATTGCAGTCACGCAAACAGAAGCTTTGCATGAAAAAAATCAGCTTGGGCTTACAATTTCTCTGGCAACTGATAACATAAAGAAACAATTAAAGAAGGAAAACTGGATTGAGATAGAAAACACATTGCCTCTAGAGCCAAGACTAGCACCTCCATGGAAAATAAGATGCAAGATATAGCAACAGGAAGATCGCAATCAAGGATGACTCATCGACAGCTGAACGGTGTCAAAAATAGCAAACTTAAACGGAAAACTTATTTCCGGTGCTTCATAAGCTGCCCGGCACGATACAAGAACACTATGAATAAGCTACAGGATGTTTACGGCATGAAGTAACTTTATTTGTCTCGCATTTGAACACGATTAGAAAACCCAACAAGCATATGCTTTTTTCGCGTTTTGTATAAACTCAAGACGACAGCTTGTAAAGTCATCTTGCAATTAAGACAAACGATTTAAAATTAGCAGGAAAACGTGGTGACCAATCAGCGTTGCCATAGCTCTACGAAGAACACAAATGAGTTTCTGATCAAGTTTTAATATAAACTGGACTTCCTCGGTGACGCCGCGTTGATATTTTTTTTATAAGATCATTCAATCCGAGTATTAACTGGCTTCAATTATCTTGTTTGTATCCTGTAAGCTGTTAATTTGTTTTCGTTCTTTTTTGAGGTGTTCTCTCATACCATCCTCACTTTCATGTCTAACCATCTTCTCTTTATATTAAACTCTTATAACAATCAAAGATTGGCATATTAATTTTGACTTTTTTTTAATCTTCGTGTTTTCATAAAAAGCAAATCCTCTCTTTCATGTGTAACCTTTCTTTATTTAAGGCATTTATTATTTGTTAGTTTGTGTTTTGAATCAGTTTTTGAATCTTGTATGCTAATTTTCACGCAGGGAATCTTTTCTTTTTTGCATTAAGTTATTTGAATTATTAGTCTATTGTTTTATCCAAAACTTAACTTGGCACCATTGTAGGTTCTTTTATTGCTGATAATGACATCGAGAGGATGTCGAAACGTCAATTTAAATCTTGTTGTTCTAATTTACAGGTGACGTTTTAGTACCAATAAAAACGCAAGCTACCGCCACACATTGCTCTCGTTCGAGGAATGAGAAGAGAGAGAGGGAGGGGCTGACATTTTCCTTTTTCGCCAAAAAGTCGTTAAACTTTCGCAAAAATATTGAACTGATCTCGCACATGAAGTTTCGTGCAGCTATTCAGAATCGTTAACTTAAGATGTCATGAAGTATTTATATATAGCTTCTATCGACAAACATCAAGTTCTGATAATCTCTTTCAATAAGCCTATTACGGTTGATTTATTTGACATAAGGAAAAGGATAAGCACAGAATGACTCATTTAGTAGACGAGCTAGTACCGAATTACATTTTATCTATTAATCTTTGTATTGTCAAGGGCAAAAAAAAAGAATTATATTTCTATTTGAGCTTTCCTTTTAGCCGTACTCTTGCAGCGCAAACTGCAGTCGACACGAGGTTAGAGTCGCACGTGATTGATTTACGCAATAACTCGGTTCCAGGTTCCCGTCCTATTGCCCATGCTTAATACTCCTTGACCGCTTGTGGTCATCCTCTTACCAACACGATGACAAAGTAGCTACCGCTGATATCAGCTGTAGCAACAAAAATTGAGTTGGGCCATCGATAAAATAGCTTCAAGGGTTACAGATGTAGTAAGGTGAAGCAAACTAATTCAACTGAGTTTTAATCTAAAACGACACAACCATCTGGGGCGGAAAGTAGACGTTCATTTTAGGTAGGGGCACCAAATTTGGTAAAAAGTTTTGGAAAGACCATAAAAGGAACGACACAAGGAAGTTACTATCCCAGGAAAGTTGTTCAAGATTGTTTATGTTCCAGTCCTATATACCCTCTGTATACTGCTCCAATTAAAAAGCATTGAAAAAGTCCTTATTGTATCGTCAGTAAGTGACAATCCCGGGGAGATTTTGTCGTATGTTCTTTTCATAATGCAACAGATCAAGTAACCTCCTTCAGTCAAGCCATCTCACCAGTTAGTTTTAAAACATCACTTAAAACTTTCAAAATTAATTGTAAATGACAAATATCACTTTCAAGCTAGGCATACGTGCCAAAAATTTGAAAAATACTTAAGTTCGAATTCACGCTTCACCAGAAAATTTGGGATTAAGGTTAACAGTTGCAAAATCTTAACTATGATGTCCTGTCTATATGAAATTCCGTTCACAAAATCCTACAATAAGAAAACAAACGCCAATTGCTGCAACATTTTTCCATGTTTTCCTACATGTAACGGCGTGCAAGTGGAAAATACTTTTTATAGTAACTGATTCTGTAGAAACAGTTAAAAAGCAATCATGAAACGGAATTTCAAGATTTCGCCGATTTTCAAGGTTTAAACCTTTATGTAGTGGTAAGCAGAATTTGTATCCCAATTCATGTCCCAAACATGGCTATTGAAACGAAATCAATTTGGCAGACTTTAAACTGGTTTGTTTTAATACAAATTACAGGTTAGAGTTCGGTACCGGATAGCTCTATTCAACAGCCAACACAATCAATTTGGAAAGCAATATCTCATATCAAGGCATCTACTGTCGCCCCAGGGCTTCAAAAGACGAAAACAAATTAATTGACTCAACAGCAACACTGAATAACTGGCTGATAAAATCAGTCTTGTCCCAGCGAACCGTCTAAATGCAACCCCCAACTAGACTGTGTAAAGTTAATGATACATTAAACCTTAAAGCTAAGAAAACAACATTAATATTTGTTTGCTGGAGAAATCGGGAAATTTGCTGCAGTAAAACTAGAATTTACTGGTGCACTCAACTTCCAAGTTATTCTATTGATATTTTGATAGATCACAATGGAAGGTGTTATCCTGAAGACTGAGTGATATTGCCCTCGACATCAGCACATCAGCAGTTTATTGAAACAAAAAGTCTGTAGGACGCCGTCTAAAACTAAAAGGTACCGATAGAACTCGTGTCTCCCTTTCTTGTTGAAGATTTACAACTGATATGTAAGCAATGCCAATGAAATAAAGATACAATACTAAAACGAAGAGACACGCAGCGAAATGGCTCCATTTCATTGTAGCTTTAACAGTTTCCGTCTGTCAAGTCATTACTTTCTCTTCAGAGAAAAATTTGAAACAATTGTCTTTAGAAAATTCAAATGTTAACACATTTCATCTGTTCACAGACTTTAAAATATATGATCACTTTGATTTGTGTTTCTTTAGGATTGTAGAAGGTTTAAGAACAAGCTGAAAAACTCTTAAGTTTACCTGGCTCACAGCATGAGTTGGCGAAGCGATAAATCAATTACTAGAGAAAGTCAAACCGCAACAATAAGAAAATTAAATAGGCTTAATAGCTTGTTTTGCTTCGGGCAAAATTCTAGCAAAAGTAAAGTCATAAAGAAGCGGTAGAACGTTTCGAAATATGTTAATGTCGTTAAACATCAATAAAAATATCCTAGTTTATGACACATTTAATTTAGTAATTGAGACTGAATTCCAAAGTTGGACTAATAACCGTCCATCAAAGATAGACAGAAATCATAAACTCAAGAGTTGCAAATAAATGTGTTTTTATAACTCGACATTAATTCTTTTTGAAGGCGGTAGCACAGTAACACAGAAAAGTTTACAAGTCCTTAGAGCAGCGTCTATTTCTCTAAACAAGTGTAGAATCTGAAACAGGCATTCCTTTTTGATCAACTTAACTCCATCGGGCGTTCCACTTTTGAGTTATTAAAATTGTCTTCTTAACTATCTAAAAATCCTTCAGGGTATTAAAGCTAATTTGTTATTCCTGAATAAAAAGGCAAAGTCCGTTCTTAATGAAAAGAGTAATTTGGTAATTGCTCAAATTAACTATGGCCTCCATGATTGGATTAAAAAAGAGAGAGAGAGCCTATGAAAGGAATTCTACCAAAGGGTTCGCTGTCAGTTATTGCCTTTTGTAAATCATCGGAACCACACAGGCTCCTACAGAGTAAAAATTAGAATAAAGTCAACTTTAAGTTTTCAAAAATGTCACATCTTTATTATCAAGTCTGCAATAAAAACACTTTGATGAACTCGATTCTTTTAAAACCAAACGGGTGTTTCATCTTATTTGTTTTCAGTTATTGGAGACGATCGACTTTATTTAGGTTGGTGTGACAAAAAGAAAAGTTGTTTCGGCTATCATCAGTCGGATTTATCTTAGATATAAAGGTTAGTAAAGGCCCTGGCTTAAGAATGAAACCCGATTGCTTGCAAATCTAATAACTCTCTTGGTTTAGCTGCTCGTCTTCGTGTGCAGTTTCTATAAGTTTCTTGGAAACAAAACATGGCCGGGTGGCCTGGCCTTGAAAGAAAGTTGAATAGCCGCGACTACCAATTTATATTTTGGGACATTTTCCCTGATCTCCAAGTCAAGAAACGAGTAATATCGTCTACCAGGGGCGAGTCGAAGACAAAAACTGGTTAAAGCCAAGCCATCTTGCTTTGATTCAATAAAAGGATCGAGACACTGTTGCGGTCTACCTTACTGGAAAGGTTTCTCACGATGTTTGTATGTCAAGATTCGTCTTGGTTTGGTGCATGAATAAGCTCTTTTTTTTTAATGGAAGGGAATAGTATACAGGAATTTAAAGCAACACCAATTGCAACAGAAATGAGTACAAAACTGATTTTTATATTAAAAATGAGTCAGAAATTCTCTCTTTTAACAACCTCCCATGAAGTTTTATCCTTAGCCTTCGGTTTACAAATTGCCACTATCGAGTCCTCAGTTTTCCACAACCAAGGCACATAGGGGTGGCCCCATGCTGCACGAAGTCATTGTTTGTTAACACACGTGCATGGCACATGGTATAGGTCCCACGGTGCAGTTTAAGGAAATTATGAAACGTGATTGCCAAAACAGTCGGACAACCACAGGTATATCTATATATTAGTATATACTTCAAAGGATATCATTGATGCTTCTAGAATGAGTATACCTTTGCCTGAAACTTTAAAGATGCTCTATTTTGTCGTTTTGAGTTTGAAAAACAGCCGGCTTGGACTTTAGCAATTTACGCATTTATCGTAAGTTTCTGTTACAAGCCAATGTCTCGGCAAGTGGTCCAACTGGGAACCCTAATCGATTAGGCAAAGCGTACACGCTGTTCAATGCTGCTTGCCCCAGAGCATCTGTCGCTATCTTAATTCAATAAGCGAGCCAAAACCAACACCTTCTTTTATAATTCAAAGCAGAAAAACACACCTTGGATGATTCAATCCAACCACATTGTGGGGAGGGGCATTGGTGAGGAGCCGATAAAACGGCTGTAAGGGAGACTGCTCCAAAAACAAACCAAAAAAACCCAGTAGTGAAGGCAACCAGTTGAATAAACAGACAACGCAGAAGCCAAAAACTAATTAAAAGTAAAACAGTACAAGTTTTAGATCTTCCAAAGTAACAACCCTGGATCGAATATCAAATAAATATAGTTATTAAACTGTGAATGTTGAGGTAGGCATCATTTATCAATTTTTGCTTTCAGTTAAATAATGCAAACGAAAAGCACTGACCTATTGAGTTTTCTATTCAACGCTGCTATAAACAGAAGACAAATTTTTGACAAACTTTTTAAGGTGATCACAAATTAGCTTTTTGTACTTACTTAAGGGGACACAGTTTTGTAACAACTAAATCATCAATTCTTATAATAAAGCTAGTAATAGCGTTTGCTACTTCTTGTTTGCTTTACATAGAGAAATTATACGTCCTCATGAAATTATCATAAAGACAAAAGCAGCTACTTTTTATTCTTGCAAACGAAGACCCCTTAGAATCGAACATTTTTTATGGGCTACCAAAACTATAACCCCATAGAACTATGTTTGACACTCCAGTATGCTTTCAAGGAATGAAATTTGTTGTTTTTTGGTTGAAAACTCATGATTCTTGCTAGATCAGCCGTTGTCACTGAGGTAGGCGTAATCAAATATCTCGATCAGGTTATTGGGCCTCGACCGACAGCAAACAAACATTTATTATAACTACTTTGATATTCAATTGACTTAACTCGTTCAATACTGATTAAAAAAGAACAGTGTTTAAACATAGTTAAATAAAATCAAAATTCTTTACGTAATATAAGCACTAATTTTTCAGAAATATTCCTACAGAATCTATTGTGTTTCTGATGAGTCATTCTAATGTTCATTATGTTGACAGCCATCCAAGAGCGGAAACGATTTGATTAATAAAATTTGGCTAATTTCCTGAGAGCCAACTACAATGAACAAATCATGAGGCACTCGTCTTCACACAGTTTTGTCGGAAAAGTCCGCGAAAACCAGTTAAGAAATGCCACAGCAACAGAAACACCAACCAACAACGGATATTTCCATTTGCGGTTTTGTGCAGACAGCGTGGGAAAAAAACTATAAATCCACAGTTGATCAAAACTTGAAAAAGTCTGTGCAATTGCATTGTATTTGTAAAAATTAATTACCAACCCAATATGATTGAGTGCGTCATATAGGAAGTAACAAAGTGTACGTCTTCATCAAGGAAACTATAATATCTTATTCATTTCGATTTTACGATTTCTTGCGCTGTCGGTTCTAGAAAAAGACCGCTTGGAGTATTGCCAACTGCATAGTAGAAACAATAAAACTTTGTAAAACACCTCCAGTGACGCAATTTAACCACGTTTGCGACGTTAATACCATTCAATTCACAATTTGTTCTACAATACAAGGCGTACAATTTTAGAACAAACAGTATTTTGGTCTAAAGTTGTACGTTTTGTATTGTAGAAACAATATCTTGCATAGTTTAAAGCCTAATTTGTTATAAAATTACAAATTATTTACAGCCTTATTTTGAAGACGAGTGAAAACGAGTAGTTGTGTTCAAGTATCTACATAACTTTATTTTATTTGTGCCATTTCTTGAAACTGAAGACACATAAACAAAAATCGCAGAGCAAGAGCAAAACTACGCCTTCTTTTATTGTATACAGGGATACAAAACAAAGACTAAGACTATAAGTCAGAGTAATTACAAGGGTGAGAAAGGTTTTGAGCAGATTGGTAGACAGATTAACGAATAGACAAACAAATAGATAGAAGAAAGAAACAATCTTGTAAAATCTTGAAATGTAGATGTACATCCGTCAATTCGGACCTCCACCAGCAGACAAAGATATTATAGGCTCAAAAAAGCAGTTCATGTTGAAAAGAAAGCGTTTGTTTTTTGACGCAGTATAAAATGCGGCTTGACGCTTCGGCTGTACGCACATATCAATTACTTTCACCCCACACGTTGACATCAACTAACCACACACACTTTGTTGACTTTATTTCTAAAGAAAAGAGAAACAATCTTTTTGCTTTGGGCAACTCTGAACAACCCAGCATTTAAGAAATACATGACCGACTTTCTGCGAAGGTCGACCTCATAAAGCTAAAAATGAGCTGTCGCTTTCTCGCAGGTTGTAGCAACCTGGTTTTTTGTTGTAGAATTTACTTTTCCGGGAACCAGCGAGAACACATATGGTCAGTGAGTTGGAGAAGATCTTGATTTGAAAGAAAACCCGACGCAGTCTGTCGAATCTCGGGTTTTGATGGCGCGCCTACTTTGCTTTAGAACATCTATATTGCTCTAACGAATCTATGGCTGTACCAGTCGTTGAGGCTCTGCTAACGAAGTTTAATGAAAAATCATACCAAATATATTCAAATAAATTTAAACTGAAATGATTGCAACGATCTAAAGGTAATTTAGCTACCACATGTTTAGGCAACTTAACAGCGGACTGAAAAACAATTGACATGCACTTTGAGAAAAAAGCACGTTATTTAAAACCGTCATTAGTTGAGCAGTGTTTCAATGCATTTGACATACTCTCTTCCTGTTGTTCTTCGAGTGATACAATCTATCAGCGATGAAAGAGGTGGACAGATTGATTTGACATCCAAGCTATAACTTTCGTTCAACAAAGGTAGTTGTTAAAAATGGTAATCCAATTTTGTAAGGATACGTGCTGTGGCTTTTCTGTAGTTTTAACATAGTAAAAAGCCGCTTCAAATACGCAATACTTGAATGAAAATGTATTCGAAGAACTTATTCACGAGTTTCTTCATACAAATTGAGTACTAAAATGAAAAACAGCTACAACTATTGAGAAACACAAGTGTAATATTTCACAGTCTGCCTTTTGATAAAAACAAGGCGACGACAGATTAGATTTTTGTCACATAATCGTAACAAGTTTTCCGTCAGTTGACACAAACAAGACGCTTTGGTTAATCTATTTTGAGTGAGGGGTTGAGAATGGCTGAAGATTTGTACGTTAGATTACTTCTCTGATGAACGACTAAATTAGAGAAGCAATTGTTAGGAAAACCACGTGAACTTGTTAGTACGTGAACGAGAAATAAACAAATATCGTGAGAAACGATTTTAACATCAAACAAAAAAAGGAAAAACTGGAATTTCATTCAAGTCGGAAAACTTAGTATTTGTAGCTATTTGAATTTAATTGTGCATCGACAAAAGTGAGATTTATGAAGGCCCCTTATGACCGCTCTTTTGTACATCGGTGTTGTCTTCTCTAACAAGCATATCACAAAAACTAATAATGGCAAAGTCAAACTAAAGTAATAATTGACATAATTCAACCGGATTTGCATTTCGAATTGTTCTCGCTAGACATGTTAAGTTCATGGCTGCGTTTTTAATAACAACCAGTAATGTTTGTAAACATTTTGCACTGCAGGAAGCAACTCTTTAAATACAATTCAGATTTACACATGAAACGCTTATGTTTGTTGTGCGTCTTAAAAACACATCAAAACCTGACTTGTAGGGAAACAAAATCAGCATGGACGCTATACCCTGACACACATTTAGTTTCTACTATACATAAAACCAAAGGAAGTTGTTAAATTAACAGCCTAAAACAGACGTCACGCAGATTTTGCGTAATTACCTGCCAGAAACGGTTTTATGCGCGTTTGTTACCTGAAATCAACTAGTTTTCGCTTATACAAGGGAATTATTTTTGCCTTTTTTGTTATTAGTTTCGCAAAGCTCTTATCTTAGGAACAAATCTTGCACTGGCGGAGTTTATCGTGATTTTGATAGGGAGTGAAGAGAAGGTGAAAGGAATTATCTCTTGCTGCGTCTGACAACACCTAGGTTTGTGTTCGCAAGAAAATTAGAGTCCTCAATCACTTTTACCTTTGTTGTGGTCAATATTACGTTAACCACGGCAAACACAGAAACGTTTTGCAATTTAAAGCAGTGCTATAAACAAAGCAGAAAAGGCAAGCTATTGTCTTGTAATCCCTAAGCTCTTTATTAGTTCCATTATTCTTCAATGACCCACGGCCGAAAAGGTCGTAGGCATTCATTTTAATTGTGAAGAAAGCTAATAGGTTTTGCTTTTTAATCTAGGCGAATTTCACTAAACTGTTTAATAAGCGGAGACGAGTTCGTAGGTCGAAGAGCCGCTATTAATTATCAGCATATACGCGTTCTGTTAGGAAAGGCACTCACAGATATCTGATATACGCCAAAAATAAACGCAAAAGCTTTTGGGTGAAAGTATCTTGTTGCGTTTCTGTCTGTTAAGGACCGTATCTTGACGGCAATCTAAATTATGCCAAATCCGGGAAGGCGCCTTCAGATATCCGTAATAACGGCAACCGAAATAAGTCAGAGCTTAGACCCAAAACATAAGCAGTTACAAGTAATAAACTCTCCCTTATAACATCAATTATTCAAAACAATTCTGTTCTTTATGCACGGAAAACAACAACTGACGTGAGAGTCTTCGAGAGAGCGTTACACGCAACTTAAAAATCAAGCTGTACTTCAATTTTAAAGTTTGATGTCCATGCACGGCTCTTAATCTCTCATAAGAAGAGCCCATGTACCCCAAGGTCATTAGCCAGTAATAGTGAAAAAAAACGAGTCATGCTGCAGAACAATAACAAAAGGCTTCGATTGAGACGCCGGTATCAGAAACCTGCTTGTTTTGGTGGCTTCGGAAAGCAAACCGACGCCAGATATTCTGAGTTTGCGATAATTTCGCAGCAACAAAGAAACATGATTTTTCGGCAAACAAGGCAAAGCCTGTAGAGGATCTTTGAGATTTCCCTTTGGCTTAGAGTTTTGGATTTTGTTTTCAAATTGCCCGAGGACGCAAATTAGCTCGGCGTGGGTTCATCAAATTAAAGTTGAAGCGAAAATGTCAAGAACGAGAAGGGAAATCGCTCAGAATAAACACTAGTGAAAAACCTGAGAAAAGGCTATCTTGTCGCGTTGTACATGGATAATAGGGAAAAGAACCACTCAATGACCGTATGAAAAAAGCATAGCCATCGAACTCTTCTCTAAGTAAACTCGCGCTAAAATTAATTACAACACCACACAATTTATAAAATCCTTAATCCCCCAAGTAAACGATATATTGCTTGAGTATTCGGTATGCTTTTCTCACCGAAATGTCGTTTCTATGATTAGTTTTACGGACATGCTACTCAACCCACCGAGCCACAGTTGTTAAGTATACTATGTAAGTCACTGCAAAATGTATCAAAATGTGTTATTCCGTTTTCATGTACTTACAGCTGGTTTTGCGCCGTCCATTGGATAGAAGGATAGACCTCTGATTCAACGGGCACCACAAATAAATCCATGTTGGCCCAAATAATCGCCAATAACAACCGTTGAACGAACCTTTCCTTCATAGCTAAGTCTTCTGCTCTCTCTACGCTCTGTTGAATAGATACGTCTCTCACCTTCTACCGGAATCTCACAAACTCCTTATCTGCTTTGTAATAGCTCAATAAAAGCTTATGAACTCTCTTGACATCTGTCGAAGCGGTATTTACGGAATATTGACCGCAAACAAGCTAATAGCGACAAGCCAAGTTTTTCTAAGGACCAAGTCAAATATACGTCAGTCTAAAATGTTTTCACGGAAGTCAAATTTGTACGTTTCCACGCGCTTATAACGCGGTTCGTGTGTGCGAGTTACTGTGGTGAGTAGATATTTGATTCTCTGCGAGGTATATCAGCTACCTTTGCCTTTCAAGGTGTGAAATCCATTGATGAGCTGTCAAATACCCCCAGCCTGTAGGTCATCCCCGGTGCTCACCACAACGGAAAAAGAAACATGATACTAGTTACCAGGGCACTAGGGGGACCTTCGACAGATATGAAGGGGAATGGAACTTCCTTGCGGAACCAGATTGCTGGATGTTGGACAACAACTTATGAAAAACCCTTTGTATAAAAAAATTTCGAAGTCATTCATTTGAAAAGATCAGAAGTTGATAGTTTACTTAAAATCAGCGACTGTTCGAGCACACCGCCTACTTAGGAGGGTAGTAATTGGTATTCGTCCCGGAGTTTAGAATTTTCGATAGGTTTCGGTGGGATTCGTCGCTTTTTAACACACTTAAAATAAAGGAAACAAAAATCGAGCTTGAATTTTTGATGTGGCACTGAAAACAGGAAAACAAAAATGAGATTTGAGTTTCGTTTGTCTGTGCTACTAAAAGTCCTAAAAGTGACTGAAATAGGAACTTTTTCTAAGAATGCGGTAGATTTTCACGGCGTTTTATTTGCAGTATTCCCTTGATTTAAGACCTGCATTTACTTATTAGTCAAAGCTGTCCGTATTTCAAGGAAAAACAACGACCGACTGTTCGGATCACCAAGCACTTGCTTGAAACGAACGAATGCCGGTCAAAGTAAAATTAAATACGAAATCGGGCTATATGGAGTGGCAGCCGCTCAAGGTCTTCGAAAGACTAAATGAGCGGTAGTTTTCAATTTTCTTTAACATACAAAAATATGCTTACCCGAACACTAACCATTACTTCTAACCCTAAAAATAGTTCAAGGATTTTTGGTTACTCGTAAAGCGAGTTTTATTTCCGTTATTTTGGATAGTTGAGAAATTTATCAACTGTCGGACACGGAGTTTCATTGAACGAAGTGGCTCATGGCGACAAACGGCGAGCATACTTAAAACTGATGTTATATCAAAAATCTTTATTCCAAAAGATTATTTTTGCTTGCGTTGTTTTAGATATTTGAGAACTACCGCTCATTAAGTCTTTTGAATTGAAGACCTTGAGCGGCTACCGCTCAAATTTTGACGGTTAATTATATAAATGTGAGGCTTGTTTCTCGTTAGTGTTCTCCATATAAACACTGTGAACGTGAAGCTTTTCCTTCCAGAAGGAAATTAATCTTGCTCAAGTGCAAGGAGACTTAATTGTGTGTTGACTAAGGCGATATGTGATTCCGAATTGGATGTGAAGTCTTGCTGCATACCCGCGTCCGCTCTATTTTGACGAGATGTATTTTTAAGAGTCCATCAAAAGAGTTTGATCATTTAGAAAAATAAGCTGCTTCTTCAACGCAGGAATTTTAGCGAAGACATGTTTTGCTTTTTTCTAGCGTCCAGTGCAGTGGACTCGGGAAAAAACTCCAATCCAAATTTTATTTGATATTGTCCTCTATTTACTTCTGCTTCAGATATTGCCTCGCAGCTGGACAAGGGAATTCCTTATGCAACTGAAACAATGAGTATTCGAAACACGATTATATTGTTCGGAGCTGAATCAATGAAGAACATATGACGTT
>JAOBRD020788994.1:0-13635 GCA_027575215.2 Hydrozoanthus sils
CTGGTGGGTCGGGGGGGCACTGGCCCCCCAATAATTGGGTTGGTGGACCCTCAATAATATTCTGACTAACAAAGCAAATTTTAATGGGAATTCAGATTTTATGAATTATGCACTCAATATTACGCAGAGTTCATCGAACTTAATAATTGACTACTTGTTCGTCTTTTCAAACTTTTTTCGTTTCCACTGTGCCCCCCAATAATGTTTTGCTTCGGTCCCCTATGCGATTTTGTTCAAAGTGTTTTTGGCTTCTTATCGCATTAATGTGCTCAAAAACGCGTTGATTAATTTGAAAGCATGGGAAAAGAACTAATTATAATTATAAACCGACGGTCTTTTCTGTTTTGATGCTTGTTGGACAAATCGTTTTCAGTTTTGGAGGGAAGGGAGAGAGGGGAGATGGTAGAAGACATTCACAAAGCTACATATTTCTTCTCAACAAACATCAATGGTCTCAGCACCACATACCTTACCTCGGTCTCAATAACTTTTTCTTGCAATCAGTTCGTACCTAGCGTGAAACTATCAAGTTTGTTTTTTGTAAGCCATGGAAGACGCACCATTGAAATTGGTTGATGTAAATCATATGCAAAAACTAAGTATGTTGCTAAACACAGGTAAAATCTTTTTGCTCAGGAAATTTTACTTTAGTTTAAAATCGTTAGATAGCTAGTGTTATATGTGTACTGATCTGAGAATCTTATCAACCATCTAGTGTCTTAAAGGTTGTAACAGCAAGGCAGTGCAAGACCACAACAGCTGTCTTCAGATATGTGTAAGTATGCCATACTTGTTCGGAACAAATGAGCATTTTAGTCCAAGTATACAGAAACAAACAAAATTTTCTGCTGAAAGAACTTATAAATTCAAACATTCAGCCCAGACAAGTCTCTGTAAGGTTGGCGGAAACAAGAACGTAGGTTAAAGCAGTCCTCAAGCATGCGAGTCTGGCTGTAGATGGACCCAGATATTACATAATTCAAACCATCTTGACAATGACTTCAAACTCTTTTTTGATTTGCAGAGCAGTTCTCAAGCATGCGAGTCTGGCTGCAGCTGGATCCAGATATTATATAATTCAAACTATCTTGACAATGACTCTTGAAACTCTTTTCTGATTTACAGAGCAGTTCTCAATCATGCGAATCTGGCTGTAGATTTCTTCACCGTCTCTCTCCAGATGAAGCTTTGTATGCACAACGTATTGGACAGCTCGACCCACCGTCGGTTGATAACAAGACGTTTTCAACTATATTGTTGTCATGGAAACCACTGACCAACGTCACAAACGGAACCGTTTTATACGTTTTAGAAATGAGTTATGAAGGAGATCTGACATCATCCTGGACTCCTAAATTGGTAAATAGTGATTTGATTGTGAAAAAAAAGGTAAAGGTACCCGTTATTTAACGTCGGTAGTTCCTTCAGCTCTCTGAGAGTGCTGCATGTTTTTAATTGAAGCCGACGTGCGTCCTTTAACCCCTCTCTCAGTCAGGGCTCCGTTTTACGGTATTCAATGCTACAGCTACACTGATCAGAGGAAAGTTGAAACAGGCGTGATGTCAGCGGGTATTGAAGTACACGCTTTTTTATAAGAAAAACTTTAAAAGAACAACGAGGCTCAGATTGGCCAAAATTTAAAAACAGCTTAAGAACAAGCTGAGGCTTGGGCTGGATTGCTGATTTTTTTAAACTTTACTGAACTTCGATCTTTAACTGAACAACAAAGAATGGATGAGAGATGGTTCGCCGTTTATCATCACTACACTGAAATCTACTATAAATCTGCAAGGATGAGCCTCGATCAAATTTGTTTTCCAATGCGTGTTTTCAATACTTTAGACTTAATTTTTCTTCGATTTGAACACATATAAAAAAGAGTGTATAATGCCTCATCCCATAGCAAGCTTTTAAAGATATTCATGTCGTAGCAAGCTTTTAAAGATATTCCTTTCCTTTCTCTCGAATTTTGATAGATATTGCATTCAGCGAAAGCACGTGTAACAGCAATGCAACTCTGTACAATACCAGAATTTTACGAGGTAAACAAGCGAAGTGGACGTTATGACGGCATGCAGTACAAGTTCCGTGTGGTGGCTTTGACGGAGCATAGTGCGAAATCTGTTGGAAAATCTACTGGCAAAATAGGTACAACGTACATCTTCTGAATGTTTCCGTATTGAGTACAAATAGACAACAGTCAGCAGCTATGTGTACGAACAGTATCAAAATAAACAATATAGTCGCAAGCAAAATACTACTGAACAACATGCTAGCGTTTCTCATGCATACACTACAATACTAACACCCCCTTTTGATCATGCTCATGGGGTAGAAGCGAATTATTTTCACTCTGAAAAACTCCCTGCTCTTCCGAGGTAGATATTTCAATTCCCTACTAATATGTTTTTTAATGTTCCTTAAACTTTTAAATTTGTCATGCGCTTTCTTAAAATATTTTGTATCAAGTATATTTTTCTGGCAAATATTCAACACTCCTCAGCTGTCAACCATGCACGATATCCAATAGTCAATAATCTACCCATGCTCACTGTCTATTGCCTGAAAGGTTCAACTAACTGACCATCATACTCGTGGTTTGATAGGCTGGGGTTGCAAGCAAGAAATTGAACAAATCTTTTAATTTAAAAAACAACAAAAAGAAAATAAAACTGTTTGTTACTTTAAAGAAACTACCAAGACATAAAAAAATATCTTTAGCCTGTTACCCAGGTGTTATGCTCTGAAGCAATAGGCCACTTTGCTAAAGCAGATTTTTACTTGTTCCAGCCCTTTGTGGGGGCAAAAAGTCCCTAATTTCAAATTGACAAGAGAAACTATGGCCGAGCAAGGCCCCCCAAGGGCCTGAAACGAGTAAAAACCTACAATAGCAAAATAGTGTACACTCTAACATTTTTCTGTTTTAAGCTTTCTAAGTGGAACATTTTCAAAACATTTGAAGAAAAATTTTTTTACAAGGCCAACATCCTAAGCTGCTAGCAACAACTCACAAAGCTCCTACAATAGTAAATTTTGTTTCTTTGCTCACTTTAAATGCATTCTTCGATATTTATGTTGCAGAACTGCCACGACCGCAATCGGTTAAAAATTCAACATTTGAAATGGCAAAGTATGTTGCCTCTGATGATAAGCTGCTGTTTCAAGGAAAATGGACAGCGTCTGAAAGTGAGTAACCTTCCACACCGCCGCGCTGATAATTGTTAAAACAACGGAAATGTTAAGGGTCTTCTATGGGGTTTTAACGACTAGTACTATAGTTCAAATCTTTAACTTTTATTTCAAAATTTTCGAACTAAACATCAATCGCAAACCTTTTATTCCTTTCTACCCGACTTCAAATCTTTTATTTCAAAGTTATGATTCTCCCATTCTACTAAAGCTAAAAAAAGCCCAGGAGACTGCTCGAAAACCAACCTCCTTGTTTAGTATGTCCTAATGCATAAATAGCGGCGATTTAAATATTCTTTTGTGTACATAGCGCAACTAGATTTTTTTTTTGCGTAATACATTTGAAGAAAAAAATCCCGCTAATATATTCCTTTGAAAGTTTAACTCAAGAACGACTGGAGGTTAATTGCGTTAATTTGAATGCAGGCATTGTAATTGGTTAATTGCGCTAATTTGAATGTAGACAATGTAATTGTTAATTGCGCCAATTTGAATGTAGGCAATGTAATTGGTTATTTGCGCCAATTTGAATGTAGGCATTGTAATTGGTTAACTGCGCTAATTTGAATGTAGCCAATGTAATTGGTTAATTGCGCTAATTTGAATGTAGGCATTGTAATTGGTTAATTGCACTAATTTGAATGTAGGCAATGTAATTGGTTAATTGCGCTAATTTGAATGTAGGCAATGTAATTAGTTAATTGCGCTAATTTGAATGTAGGCATTGTAATTGGTTAACTGCGCTAATTTGAATGTAGGCATTGTAATTGGTTAATTGCGCTAATTTGAATGTAGGCATTGTAATTGGTTAATTGCGCTAATTTGAATGTAGGCAATGTAATTGGTTATTTGCGCCAATTTGAATGTAGGCATTGTAATTGGTTAACTGCGCTAATTTGAATGTAGCCAATGTAATTGGTTAATTGCGCTAATTTGAATGTTGGCAAAAGAACAATCAAATCGTTGCTACTTATGCATCCAGTAACGAGTACTGTTTGTGTGGATGATATAGTAAACGTAAAAAACGTAAAAAACGTAAATGCATATGAAAAAATGTACTTCAAGTTTTTTAATTGCTAGAGTTGTTGTTGTAATACCAGAAGATCTTGATCACTTATTGGTGAGTATCTGCCGTAAGATTGCCTGGCTTATCTTTGGTTGGTTCGTTCTCTCTCTACCACTGTAGATGCCTCGGTAGCTCAGTGGTTAGAGAACCTGCCATGTAATCGGGGTGTCGTGGGTTCGATTCCCGCTCGAGGCAGTTCAGGTTTTTTCTTTCTCGGTTTCTCTTACACTTGCCATTTACAGCATGTCAGAGTTGACTTCTCTGAAGATGAACACATTGATCGAAACATGCAGATTTTCCATCTGCCATAAGCTTTCAGAAGTTCTTGCTTTAAGTTGAAAATTCTTGGTTTTCACGCACTCCCTTGAGGCGCAAAAGATAAAAGACGAAGCGGCCATGTTGGTGACCTACACAAAAGGGAAGAATTAAAATTCTTTTTGTTCAAGGACATCAACATGGCCGCTATGACATCAGGTGAAAACCGGCAAATGAATAGGCTGCTATCTATTCTAGCTTTTAAGCCCATCCGGCTGAGTGATTAAAAATTAAAATAAACAACACTAGGTTGTTTCTATTTTTCAAGACATACAAAATATATAGTCGCTTTGTAGGGTTTCAACAACCAGTTTAAAATTGAAATAAACGGCAACCACTTGTTAACCACTACAACGGCTTCAGAGTTTGATTACTCTGGATTTAATGAGGCAGAGTCCGGTCTTACTTGAATAAGCATAAACCGTTTTTCATTGCATGCCGTATATTATAATTTGCAGATAAAGGTGGGTCATTATACTTTATTCGATGGGAAACCGAACGATCGGCTTGTTATAAGCCCAGTTCACTAATTACCAACTCGAACCCGACAAAAACATTCGACGTTTTCAAAACCAGTGCAACGGTAAGTAAAAATTTTAACCAGTAACCGAACAGATAGAGGGAGACAATGTTTACTAATGGTCAAAACTGCCCAGTTTCAGTTCCAGATTGCGTTCAACAGAAAACCCGTGTCACGCGCGCGCTCGTTTCGCCTTAAACGCTAAAAATTAAAAGCAACACCGAAGAATATAGTTTTTCCAACAGAACAGTAAAAGAATGGAACGTTACTACTTACTGAACTAATTGAACAGAAAATTTTAGCATCTTTCGAATCACCCAGGCCGCCAACTTCAGGAATCGACCATTTTTTGCCTTTATTTTTATTTCATTGGTTTACATTCGCACTTGCATTGCACCTTTTCAATTCGTTTGTTTTAAACACTTGGCACCTGTACCACGTATATACATATATAGTTGCGTTGTGGAAAACTTTGGAAATTATGAAACAGCTTGGAAGCTGAAAAAATGTTGTTTGTTTAAGCATATGAGATAAACCTATTTTGATTTACATACATAAACATTTACTACCTAACGGCAGCTTCATCGTAGCCTGCTTACAGGCAGAGCATGCCGCTATCTTGGATTTTGTAGTGGAGTAATCCAAAATGGCGATAACGCAGTGCGTGAGTTTTCCGCGCTACAAAAACATCCAAATGCCTGCAAGCAGGGGCTCGTTTCATCGTAACTGATTTCTACTGCATTTCAGTCTGTAGAGTTTAGAATCCATCCTGGTCAAACGACCGGATGCAAGAACATTTTCAAGGTAAGAAAATTTAACAGTGCCACTGCTGACAAATAATTGCAGTAATACAACCACTATAATTACTTTGATTTGCGTAAAATGTAAACAACGTGCACTTTTTATTTCAATATATGAAGCTAAAATAGATTAGAGATTATTAAACCAAAATAGAGGTGTTAAAAGTCTATGATATGTCAAGTTAAAAGAAATAGGGCCTAAAATCTATGAACTTTAATTATGTCAATTGTGATTAGTAATTGACTCACCTTAATTTCTTGCCGCAATTTGTGTCTTCTTTATAGAAATCATTGTTCGTTGACCACTACATTACCTATATATAGTTACCTCCACCTTCCTCTGTTAGTTTCGTCTCCAACTTAAATCTTTCGGTTTTCTTGTTTCTAAACCAGTCTCAACTCTGTTTTTTTATGCAGGTGTATGCGCTGGCTGGATGTAGTTTGAGCCATGCCACAACTGTGACAGTCGTAAACCCAGGCAAGTTGTACGCTTAAATAATTTATTGTTAGGTTTTTATTTTTCCCGTGAATTTCCCGACAGTCTTTCGGAAATTCAAAATAGAGATTCGCCTGTCCGTTGGGGATTATTTTTCTGTCAGTTCTCTAGCTGTTGTATTCTTGTTCTTTATTTCAAGGTTCATGTCTCTCGAATGGGTCGTTCACTAACAAAGGGATTATTGTCTTTAGGATGCATGAAGATCGACAAATTCGCTAGAGATAAATGCTGCCAAAGTAAGTCATTAAAGAAAGGCCTTAGTACTCATTTTCTTAGAAAAATTATTTGTTTATATTTATTGTTCATATCCATGAGTATACGGATAAATAACAAAAAAACTTCCATTGTTTCATTTATTACAATATGAAAAAAAGTATGCAACAGATATTCGATTGTGATGTTGGGTTCTCTTAAAATAAGTTATGTATCTTTTATCAACATTTTTACCAAGCAATTAATATATGACTACAGAACGATAGCAGATTCATCCCAGCATTATCTATTTTGCATTCAACAATCTGAAATCCCCAAAACAACAATCGGAAATCGAAAGATAATCATCCTTTACTTATTCTAATTGCAGTCGACCCGCCAAAGCCAAAGCAGTCGAAAGATCTTGCAGTTGCAAAGATAACCCGGAGCAAACTGACAGTCTCTTCAGATTACCGATTCTCTTTTTTCATTATGTGGGAACCACCAAGATACATTTCAAAGTCTGGCTGTAGAAGTTTTGTCAAACGGTATTCGTTCAGACACGGAGACATAAACAATAAACGACCATGTCTGTTCAGATGTCCCAAAGGTGAAAAGTACTTGTGGGGAAGGCTAGGGCAAACAGACACTGGGGTATGTTTCAAAAAACACCCGATTATCTAAATTCTGGTGAAACACGTTTCAATCATTATGTTCACCATCAACTGAAAAATGAAACTCTAAGCTGCGGATTCGAAGTTCACGTAACGATCATTTTGAGCGACGAGATGATTCTTCTCAAACTTGTTAATCCGCCAAGAAAAGTTTTCAGGCCGCGTAAGCTAAAAACCCCAAGAGCTCGGTACTATTTATAATGAAATTTGTATGTTAGGATATGGAAGATCTTGATGAGGTATTTTTGACCATATTATTAAACATAGATAAAATCTATGCAGTTTTGCTTTGTTTTACTGAGGCGTTTGTTGATTCAAAAATTAATCAGGTTAGGCCCTCTGAATGAACGCTAGCTAATCTGACCCAATATGGAATTTATCTTTGAAATATGAAATTTCCGGGTTGCCTTACAAGCATTACATCTGGTTTTTTGTCTAAACCTAGTTTCAACTCTTTCCGTTTAATGCAAGTGAGTTTGTGGGTTCATATTTCCCAAGAAATTTGATAGTTGAGCCTGAAGATCACCTAAATAGTCGAAGCTTGTTGTAAACTTGTAGCTTTTTTTTTCTAAAGAAACACACAACATTTTTCATTTTTTCCAATAACGTTTCGACACCACTAGTGTTATCTTCAGTGGTGCAAAATAGTGGGTATAACACCACTGAAAATCAAAACACGTTTGGTAAACCAAAAAATGTTGTGTGTTTCCTCAAAATTATTTCTGGTTTGCTACTTTCAAGACTATTCAGCTTTAAGTAAAGGTCAGTGCTGAAAAACTAGGGAACCTCCCATTGTTCTGCGGTATTCAGTCACATTTCCCACACTAGAACGTTTGAATTTTCATACTACAAATACATAGACCAGTATACAACATTATACAAACATTATACAAACTCTATTTTAAAGCAATGTTTCTTTTGTGTTATAATAATTAAGCAAATCACAAAACTCTATAAAACGAAAGTGAGAAAAACCTTTTCATTTTCAATGTTCCCCATGTAGAATTTTTCTTACATGACAGAATTGTTTCAACTAGAATGGAACTAATGAGTGAACTGGAAAAAAATAATCAGTTTACTTATGAAGATACGGTCCATATTTTAAAGTTTAGAGAATCAGATCAGCAGTTTAATAATATCGCAATTAGCACCTAATTTTGCATTCCATTGCCATTTATCTCCCTAGTTGTTACTCGGATCGTTACCGATAACTTTAAAACCGTTGTAAGATTTTAATATAAATCTTTGTCTATTTAAAAGTTTTTAAAGCACTTTAATTTGCATCTTAGCAACTCCTTTTTACATTTTGTTTGCAGAAAATTAGTGGGAAAGGCTTTGAAAATATCAAGCCAAATGTAACATTTGGTATTCAGGTACTGTACGTTGCTTTTTGTTTTTGGTTGAAACACAAGTCTTCAAACCACCATTGATTGTTGAACTATCGTGAATAGTGTTAATTTTCAAATATTTTTTCTTCATAATCGCGAATTCATGAATATTCACTTGTATATACTGCATGATGACACGGTTAAGTTACTTTCTTTCTTTGCTAGATTTTATCATGAGAAGGTTGCAAAACAATACTAACTTCTACTCGTTTGATTAGCGCATTAAGCAATTCCAACTCTCTTTAAAAGAGATTGTATATTAGTTTAAATTCATGCAAGCAAAGTGTTAATATTGCTGAAACAGAAAATACAAAAGAGTTACTATTCATCTGCAGGTTCTAAGCAGTTTGTTGATTTTTAGCACTTGCAAGCGCACAAAATGGTTGGTTCGTGTAAAGATAGTGCTCTTATACCGTAATCAAAATCTTCAAAACTGTATGTCAATCTAGTTTGTAAGCAAAAATAATATATTTAAGAATAACTGAAATTGTTTTGAATAACTAATTCTTAACGAAACATCCCCTAGGGACTCTATTCATTTTTCTGTTTTTAAGACGTCTTTGTTGAGTTTGTGCATGGATTAAAGAATAAAGAATCACACCTTCCGCCTTTTTACATTTTTTCTAATTTATTCATAAATAACATGTTTAGAAAATGGTCTCTCAAATATTTTTTCTTCATTGCATTTTCAAGGTGCTTTCTCCAATGTTGGGACTAAAACTGAGAAAATCTTGTGACAAAAGTGTATTTCATATTTATAGATCACTCCAGTTTTTAATGGAAAACTACTTGGACAAATGAGACACTTCAACTTCACCACACCTTGTAAGTTTTCCATCACATTCATAGAATTGAGTAACAACAGAGGAAAAAAAATAGTCATCTGTATCAACTTGATGGAACTACTCTTAGGTGCCGAATAAACGGGGGTGAAAAATTTCTAATAAACAGATCAAGATTTGATAGCAGATTGGGCAAACGCCGAGATTAGACGATGCTCTTAAAACAAGACAAAAGAGACCAGCAAGGATATGGATATTTTTTTAAAAATTCCAAACTCTAGTTATTTTTGCCCGTGTTGTAATCCGAATAAGAACAGGAAAAGACGAATCGATCACGACACTTGAAATTTTGACCTCATGATTAACCTATTAAATGTAAGTTTCTTCCTTTACTTGATAAAGGTACCAACTGCCACAGTTAAAAGTTTAGCTTTTTATTTGTATCTCAAATTCTTATGGGTACATGGACGCTGACCCCGCTACTCAGTCCGTACCGTAACGATTCCGTGCCCTCCCATATTATCCCCTGTTACCATTGCATGGACAATTTCAATATTACTTCTGGTATGGCCTCTTACTAAATTTATTTTTACAAGAGGTGTATGCAACTAAGAACTAGATCTATTTGTCTTTTTTAGCTCCTGATCCCGCTGACCTTAAAGTACGAAATATAAAGCTCGAAAATATTGTAAAGGGACCAAACGGAACTCTCACCATAAATGTTACTTGGGAGAAACCTCGCTTTAACTACAGCAACATTGCATATTACTCGGTGAATAGCTGTTGTTATGGCAAACACAAACAGAATACGGTAAGATTTTTGTCTATGTTCCAGTGCATTTAAACTTACATGACTTTGTATACTTTAAAGTCATTTTCTTATATCTTTAAAAACTTGGCATTCCAAAATTGTTTTTTCTAAAACGTTTCATTTATTAATATTTTGCCAGAATGATATAAAAAAAAGCACTAATAAATCCAATGGAGGCCGCAATGATGCACTGACGTCTGACGCCACAACGTCAAGCTTTCAAAAGCTCTTTTGCCTTGTTCGGAATGTTTTTTGAATTGTTTGCATTTGTTGTAAAATTATCAAGTAAAATAAGAATACGTTTTCCTTTTTTAAGCAATTTAACAAAAAGCTTTTATTTCTTCGATAACAAACTGCAGTTTCACGTTGTGATGTCAAACGTCAGTGCAACACGGCGGCCTCCATGGGATTGAGTAGTGCTCATTTTTGCAGAATGTTTTACAAAAATCGTTTTAAAAAGTACATTTATACGAAGATAAGTTTGGAGTGCAGGCTCTTTTAAGTAATGGTCCGTGTAACAACTAGGTAACCTCTCATTTTTCTGCGGCTTTTCCCTTTTCCCACGCCAGAATGTTTAAATTTTTATACTCAACCGGTGTACAACATAAATTTTAAAGTAAAAAGCAGTGAAACTATATTTTTAAAGCAATGTTTCTTTTGTGCTATAAAATTTAGCTAGTCATAGAACTCCAAAACAAAAGCGAAGCGGTTTTCCATGTAAGATGTTTTCTTTTATATTAAAACAGAAATTTTTCGACAAGAAAGGTTCGAATTTGTGAGCCGCAAAAAAAAAATACATTAGCCTACTTATGAAGATATTAATTGTTCATTTCTAAAGTTTAGCCAATTAGATCAACGATATAACAATATTGCTTTTAGCACCTTTCTTCTAAATTCCGAACGGCCACCGTCTTTGACCTGGCTAGTTCTTACTCGGATCGTTACTTGAGAGGTAGACACTTTAATTTTGCATTTGTTCTTACTTGGTTGAAACCTTAGCTTGTTTTTCAACTTTACATTACCTCACTATGCCTCTTTTTATGCCTCAGAAAGTTCCTTTTGTCTACATAAGCGAACGAAGATATGGAGAGCCAGTTGAACTGACGGTAAGTCCTGCATATGTCAGCCGACCTATTATTAATAAGCTATCTGACTGTACCTTAAAGGGAAGCTTCATTCCAAAGATATGTTCTTATACGTTTAAGAACATTTGTTTGAGATTCTAGAAATTTAATTTTTAGGGCGTTTTCTCCAGTCGCACCATTAAAGTTAATTTACAAAACGTACAAGATGAATGCAAAGGACGGCGCCATCTTTGTGTTCACGATCTGATCCGTGACATCACAAAGTCAAACTGAAGTTTGTCATCGACGTTTTTGTTAAGTTGCTTAAAAAGGAAAACTTTTTTTTAATGTACTGGATACTTTTACAAAAAATGCAAGCAACAAAACAGTCCGAACAAGCCAATAGAGATGATCCTTTTGACAATTTGTCGTTGTGATTTCATGCGTCAGTGGAATATACGGCTCCATCGGATTCACTAGTTATTTGATATTAGAGATATTACATGGCCGAATTTTTTCTTCTCGTGTTGAAAATATCTCACGAGTAAAGGCATACTTAGTAAGATTTTCTCAATCATCAACGAAGTAGATTGACAAGTTGTTTCAACGGCGGGAAAAGTTTCATATCAATCACACGTGATGATATATGAAAATCGTGCATTCTGATTGGCTGTTTATGATATCAGAACGTATGATTGATATGGGTGGCTGATACGCTCTATATTTCACCAGCCTACCATGTAAATATCGAACTAAGTATATGATAAATATTTTTATCAACTTTTACTAGCTAACGATGCATGAACTAGCTTTAAAAAGAATAGTTTGAAACCAAAAGCCTACAAAACTGGCGCGAATACGCCCCCGAGGAATTTTTACTTATAAGAACGCCAACTAGATTAGACTTTATTCACGATGACGTCACAAGTGTACCAAAGTGAGGCTTGATGGTGAAATGCTATGTGAAATGCTACGTTTTTACTGTTCAGCATCTCGTAACATTTGTCTGTTCTATTATGTTGATTTACTGGAATGTTTGTTATACTACATGTAGCAACTAAGTATAACCACCAAGCCTCGTTTTAGTGCAGGAAAACGCTATTGTGACGCAATCATGAATAAGGTCTATTCAATACAGGAAGAAACAAAAAGGTAAGAGTTGAGAACTATGCTTGAGTGCCATCTTATGACTGCCTTGGCATGAAGCACTTAGCAAATCTGAATCTCTTTTTGTTATAAGGTTTTGAAGTGCCTATGAAGTAGTTTAATTTTTTGCGCGAACTTATAGCTTGTAAAGTCTACTTTCAGAAAATGCCAAAATCGACTGATGTTACAGAGAGAGAAATAAGAGTTTTTGCTGCTCAAAGTGAGCAAAACTTCTGAAAACAGTGGGTCCGGAGACTGGGAACGAGTTTACGATCGATGACGTAGGAAATTGTTCCAGCAAGTTGTTTGTCTCACTTTTCGCACTTCGTCGACCACCTCGTCTCCAATACGCTAGGGTCGTTCTTGTAAAATGCTTAGAATTAATTAGCTGCGTTTTTGTTAGCAAAATTTTAGAAAGCGACACCTCCACATCTTCAAACGACGGTTCTGACGTGCAGAAGGAAGATTTAAGCGACGCCGATGAAATTAAACATGTTAGGGTCGTAGAGGCATACGCAGACGAACCGCGACGAAGAGGAAGACGAGCAAAAAGACTCCAATGGGCTTTCTCCACTGTTTTTCGTGTAAGATTCGATAGAGAAGTTCCATTAATTGGCTGGTTAGTGATTCCTAACTGTTATCTTACTTTGGAGGACTAAATACAGTACACTGTTTCGCGTTGGCCGATCAGAGTTTTCATTTCACTTTGAAACAATTTATGATGCTGAATCGATTTCAAATTCAAAGGATTTCAAAATCGTTTAGATTTAAAATTTCTGCATTGGTATAAATGTGGGGAATGCGAACTGGAACATTTAACTGGAGCGCAGGAATATAGATGCTGCAGGTAAATCGCAGAAGCCAGTCACAAGCTGACATTGGACGGCAGCATAGAAAGAGTTTCCTGTATCATAAACCTTGATGATTTCTCCTCGATATCCAACACGTCCGTTCTTTTACGAGATAAAAACAAATCGTCGTCGTGGTGGGCAAACAGAGAGCTAGTAGGTGGTTTGTATGAAACTTGTTTTTGCTTGTAGCTTCGATGCGTGCGACTGGTTTACGTTTAAAATTTTTCACGAGTATTTACTCAATTTGTGCTCAGTTAATTTTAATGACTTAGCTCATTTTTATAAACCAATTTTTTGTTCCATTGCTAATATATTGTATGAAATCAGTTGTTCTAAAATTG
>JAOBRD020789103.1:0-13635 GCA_027575215.2 Hydrozoanthus sils
TTCTAACCCCCCCCCCCCCCCCAAAAAAAAAAAAAAACCAATTTCTTTACAGTCTGTTCATTTGATTTTCGTCAAAATATGAGAAAAAAACCCACAAAACAAATTCCGCAAATCTAATCACCAAACGAAAACAACTTACTTTCATGGCAGTGGTTTCCGGTATAGCCAGGATCGCAAATGCACTCGAAGCCTCCGATGGTAAGCCCATTACACCTGCCATGCGCGCCACAAACCCCAGTCGGCGCCAGTTGAGTGGTTCCATTGACAGGCACTGCTGCACTGCATGGATCAATGCCTACAAACAAATGGATTGTAGGGCAACGGTCAAGCTCGCTCGCAAATGACTCTTTCTGGTTAATTTCTCCGGCCAGAAGACTTGTCGATAAAATTAAAATTTTCGACCAACTAATGCTTGACACTCACTACTTTACATGATAACAGAAATGCATAACAAGGTGTGTAACCTATCGAGTAAATCAGAATTACTAACCCTTTCAGTCCCAGTGGTTTTTTTTTAAATCTCCCAACTAGAGCCCATATTTTTCTTTGAGTAAGTTTGGGAGCATTCTACCCTTTGTCTCCAATGACTCCCTTTACTTGATTAGTTCTCATTCACTCAATACCAACTCAACACCAAATATCATATTTTGTTTGTGTTAAGGAGTTAGATGTTGTCACTCTAACTGGACTAAAAAGGTTAACACCAAAAGCTAAGTTTTAGTAAATGGAAACTTACGGTGCTCGCAACGTTCGCCCCGGGCTCCTGCAGGACACACACAGTGAAACTTGTTGACCTTGTCAATACACGTTCCGCCGTTACGACAGGGGTTTGACTGACACTCATCCAAATCAACCTCGCAACGTGTCCCTGTAAACCCTTGGGGGCAAGCGCAACTGGCTTCTACAATGCCATTGGAACATGTGCCTCCATTCCTACAACTGAAGTTTTCACAGTGATTGATCCGTGTTTCGCACTGACGACCTCTATAGCCGACAGCACATGTGCAAGTATAACCATTGACAAGATCTGTACAGGTTGCTCCATTAAGGCAAGGTTCTGATTTGCACTCATCGATCTCTGTTTCACATTTTTGTCCAGTGAATCCCAATTGACAGCTGCAGGAATATGTACCAAGACCTTGAATACATGTTCCATTGTTGTGGCAAGGATTTGTTTGGCACTTATTGGTTGGAGTCTCGCACTGCTGTCCAGTAAACTCCGGCCTAATAGGTGTAGAAGCACAAAATAAACATATATATATACCTATAAAGGTATATATACAAATATATACCAATGTTGGGTAATACCCAAAAGATAAGAGTTTATTGTTAGCGTAAACAAAAAAAGATAAAAAGCTTTAGTTCCTAATATGCCAAAGATACTGAAACTAGAAGGCCTTTTAGTAAATTCATTTAACACATTTAACGATTCACGAAGCAGTTTTTGGATGAAAACGAAACAGAACTAAGCTGTACCTGCACATGCACTGGTAACCGTTGTGCCTATCAACACAAGTTCCACCATTGCTACATGGGTTGACTGGACCACAGTCATCAATTTCAATGTCACAGTTTACTCCAGTAAATCCTGTTGCACATTTACACTTATAGTCATTGACTCTGTCAGCACAAGTAGAAGATGCATGGCAAGGCGAAGATGCACAGTCATCTTTATTGATCTGGCATTTAGATCCTTCAAATCCTGCACTACACACACACTTGTATCCATTCACAAGATCAACGCATGAACCATTATTCTGACATGGTGATGATAAACACTCATTGATTTCATTATCACAGAAAGCACCAGTGTATCCTGGTGTACACTGGCACTGGCTTCTTCCTCCGGCAAGCCGAATGCATGTCGCACCATACCTGCAATGATTGGTGGTGCAAATATTGCTCCCAGCACTTGACAACACAGAACAGTTTCTACCAACATAACCAGTAAAACAGGAGCACTTGTAGTCATTATCCAAGTCTGAACAAACTCCATGAACACAAGGGCTAGGGCTGCACTCATTTGTTTCTGTCTGACAGTGACGACCCTCATACCCAGTAGGACAAACACATCTGAAACTTTGAATACCATCGACACACACACCACCATTCAGACATGAGTTTGGTTGGCAGTCATTGATATTAACCTCACAGTTTTTACCAGAGTATCCTCGAGGACAACTGCACTTGTAGTCATTCACCAGGTCCTGACATGTTCCTCCATTTTTGCATTGACCAGCACAGTTATTGATATCTGTCATTGAAAAGTTGAGTTGTTACAATTCAATTTAAAACTTAGAGGGGGAAACGACAGAAAAGTAGTTTTTTTCATTGACCTTACTATAATGACAGTTATAACAACAGTTCAATAAAATTAATACTTACTCTCATCACATTTCTTCCCTTTCCAACCTGGCTTGCATTCACAGACGAAGTCGTTAACCAGATCGATGCACTTGACTTCATTTGAGCATGGACTGTTAGCACACTCATTGATGTCTAAAGAAACAAAAAAAAATCCAATAAATACATGGTTCACTTTCAGCAGCAACTTGAGTACAGAAGAAGGGACAACACTAATTTCTAAGCAAAACGAATGGCACTTACTTGTTTGACATTGAGGACCAGACCATCCAGGACTACAGCGACACTGAAAACCATTTGTACCATCTACACAGGTACCTCCATGTTGACATGGCTGGCTCTGACAATCATCTTTGTCTGAAATTCAATTCATTTAATAGTCAAAACATTTAACTTGAAGGCCTCATAACTGTGTGTGCTGCCTCGTCATAGGTTAAATTAAGTTTTTTTGTTCTCTTTACCAAGTTAAACCAGCATTCAAAATCCTTAATGTGTTTTACATTTGATGAAACTACAAGTACGTATGATGCATTAGAAAGCTACCATCAGGAACACAAATTCGCCAGAGCCAAACACTAAAATATATAGCCCTTTTTCTCTAAATGATGTAGAACCCCTTTTCTCTAAATCAGTAGCAAACAGAGTGTGGTATACAAACCTTTCTGACAATATCTCCCCTCCCAGCCTGCTGCACAGGTACACTGGAAAACATTACCACTCGATGAACAGGTCCCATTATGCTGACAAGGTTGTGAAAGACACACATCAATACCTACAAAGCAAAATAAAGCAAATTGCAAGATTCAGAGCATTTGAAATCTTAATTGACACACTCAAAATATCAGTTTTCATGTTTTTTTTTTAAACTGCAGTGCAACAAGCAATAACTTACGGTTTTCACAGTCTTTCCCTGTAAATCCTGGGGGGCACTCACACTTGTATTTGTCGGGCCCAGTGTTGTAACATGTTCCACCATTTTTACAAGGTCGTTTTCTGCACGAATTTAAATCTGTAGAGACAATAAAATAAAACTGAAATAAGGAGAGCTTTCAAAAGGCTTTTTTCCTTTGTTTCAACTAAAAACTTATCTCAAGATTAATAACTGAAACGTTATATCAGAACTTGTCATAACCCTGCAATTTCTTCAAATAGTTGAGTCTAAAGACCTTTTATTCAACAAGTTACTTTTTATTAAACTGTATGAAACAGATAATGGCATGAATGTATAAAATAGAAACATAAATAATGTTGTTAATTTTCTAATTAAGCAACCTTTCATTTACCTTTATCACAGTAAAGTCCTCCCCAATTTAACATACAGTTACATTCCCAGGGCTGGGTACATGTTCCATGGGCACAATTTGGATATGTAATACACTGGTCACACAAGGGGCCTTTCCAACCAGTCCGGCAACTATTGATACAAAAAGAAAGTAAGATTAAAACAAACTCAAACATACCTCTTTTAACCATGGGTTATAGCTTAACTCAACAATATACACACATGTATATTCTAAAAGCATATACAAAAGGAACTTACTTGCATTGCCCTGGCGAGCCACAGTAGCCATTAATTGGGTCACAACCTGTCCTGCATATTGCTAGAAATAAAATATTTATATCAATCAAGTTGAATAATAAAAGAAAATGCTTGAAAGTCCTGTATAAAACCTTTTCACTTTCAAAAGGAATCAAACACAAAGTAATTTTGTTGTTTGATTATGATTTTCATGTGCAGTTAAGATATAAGATTATTGGGGGACACAGTGAAAATTGTATAAGTTCATTATAAAATCTAAAATTCCTTATCAAGAGTTGCTGTTGTTAGCCAGAAATTATTGGGAGGCCTGCCCCCCCCCCCCAAACCAAATTATTGGTAGGGGCAGTGCCCCTCAGCCCATTTCCGCAACCCAGGATTTTCAATAAACTTGACATTAACTTAATTTGCATTCAAGCTAACTTACGTATATCACAGTGCTTTCCTCGCCAACCTGACATACAAATTTTGTTTCCTTGCTCGTCACAAGTATAATGTCCAAATCTGTCATTTCTTGGTTGACAAAGTTTGGTGCATGTACTGCCATAGTAATACTGATCACAGATTACTCGAATCTTGTATACCATGGTTGCTGTTGGGCCATTATACACGCGTGTTTCCCATGTTTTGTTAGGTAAAATAGTTCCTTGATGCATTGCTCTGTCAATTAGTTCACTAGAATCTAGAATGGAAGAGCAATCTAAAGTTAATTGAGTTTTATCATGTTTTTAAACAATTCAACATCTTCCATCTAAAAAGGTTTAAAACCAATAAACAAAAAGCATACAAACCAGAAGAGTCTTTATCCCATGCTTCCAAAATCAACAAATATGTGGTCTGAAATGAACAAAACCATTTGTTATGAATTTATTTGAGTTACAAAGTAACAACCTTTAACTACGATCAATTTACAGTTCACTGTTTAGTACACAAAAAACTCGACTCTAGACTGAGGTTTATAAAAAAAAATACCCTAGTAAGGTTGTCTGGTAACTGAAACTACTACTTAAAAACAATATTAAGGTTAAACTGATTTTTTGGTTTCAGAATTTGATACTATCACACACATCCTTATGTAACAACAATAGTTGCTGTGTGCCTACAATGGGTTTATCATCAAAATTGTAAGTGTACCTTAAAAAAATGGATAATATTTATGCACATATAACTTTCATATATTTTCATTTAATTCTTTGTTCAATATCATCAAAAGTTTATATATATTATACTTAAAAAATGTTTTAGGCTTGAACTGTTAATTTCTTAGTTCAAAACCTTAATTTAAAAACTTGAAATTTATTCTCCTTGAAATAACCCAGTAAATCAAACAAAATTAGTACAAGTAATGTCATATATAAAACAGTGTTATAGATCAAACTTTTGATGGTTGTTCTTAATAAAACTAAGAAATACAAACACCATAGAGAAATAAATATTCAAAAATATGTAATTTAAGATGATGGGAAATTACAATTCAAAATAAGTTTAGATAAAACTCAATAACTATAATTGAACTATAGAGCAATGAAATTACAGTAAAACTCAACTAGTTCATCTAAGTAAAACATATTGGCAGTATAACATAATTTGAAGATACTTTGCATTTCTGAAAAATGAAAATTAGGCTTTTCAATCCCTATAATATATATATATAGTAACTCTGACATTAATTAACACCAGAGCACTAATATTCTATTTTCATTTTATTGGTATCATAATTCCGAAATTGTTTTGTTTCGTAATCTGAAGAAAGCAATAAAATATTGTTGAGTACCTTTGATGAACCAAAGTTTAAATTTTTTTGTTTTCTTTTATTTGAAACAGAAAATAGAACTGACTCTTAGTGACTGATATCTGTGAATGAATATGTGAACATATTGCAGAGGGGAAACCAAAAATATGAAGCAATGTGCACCTGCTGGGATTAGGGCAAATTACTGTTAGACTCTAACTTGTTATGATTATCTTTAATAGCCGAGACAGAATTACATTTCAAAATGTTTTTTTTCAAAAACCACAGAAAACCCAAACTAGTAATAATGAAAACATGCTGTTTTATTTTCTGATCAGGCTCCATTAAGGGAGGCATGGTGTTTTAAGGCCTAAGATTTTAAATCTGCTGGATATCACTTGACAGGATCTTTTGCATCAATTTATATAATTTTGCTGAAGCTATAAAAATAAGAAAATTAAACGTAAGAAAATTTCTTCTCATCCTTCAATGAGACAGATGAAAAAAAAGCAGGGTAAAGTATACAAACAAATTTTTAAATAAGAATTGCTTTTTGTGACGGTTTTATGTTTACCTCAAAAGTAAGGAGAAATAAACTACGATGGCAAACAAAAAACTTACTCAAAGTTAAATCATTTTTTGTTGTACGCGTTTTTCATGTAACATGAACTGAAAGACAAGAACTCGAAGCGACTTAACATCGATGTCGAGGATATTTTTCGCTCGGTGATTTAAAGAAAAAGATCGAATCTATTCTGAGATAATATCATGGTGAACATGCCAGACATCTTTACTTAACAATAGAAAGAAAAAGAAGAACCATTACGATAACAAAATGTTTTGGGGGCCAAAACAGAATTTGGCCGAACAAATTAAGATCCGTTTTCTAGGGCATTCAAGTTTCAATCTACCGAGTGAAAATGATTCTCGTGAAATTGGCAAACAGAACTAGTAACAAAATCAACTTCTTAATTGACTCGATATTGATGGAAAGAGCTAAATCAAAAACTGTTGCACAAAGTTCGGATGTCAAAATTACCCAGGAAACTAAAGATTTCCTTGGAGAATTCTGCTTTTCATTCTCAAATTTTAATTGGAAAATAACCTAGATAAATTTTATCATACAGCCAATATACTACAGCATTTTTTTTCAGATACATGGTCACTAACGCAAAAAGCTAATATAAAAATTTTAGGGTTAGCTACCAAATAAACTTTGATTTTGTCATTTCGAAAAACTCGATCAATCATTCAAAGTAGCTGATGGATTGCAAATCGCGACAAAGCGTCTCCCTCAAAGTGTTTCGCACTTCAAAAATACGATAGCGCAGGTGTATACAACGGTGAGGGGAATCAGGGGATATGCGTAGATCAACCATGCGGTAGGATGGAAGTCTTTGATTCCAGTCAGGGAAAAATCATTGTGTTGCAAATATGCATCGTAACTGCAATTAATTAACATATACTGACACAAAAGGCTGTCAATCGAAAGACACGTGGCTCAAGTTTTACTATTATGATAAACAATAATCGCGAATCTATGGCCGCATCACCAACAGAAGCACCGAAGGTGAACTCGGACGCTGGTCTTCAGGCGAAAACTAGTCTTGTTTAAATAATCGCAGCTGTGTTTGTTGCCATATTTTATCTCTCGAAGTTGTTGTCGTTTCGTTAAAATGGACGTGTTCCCGTCAAAAAATTTAAGAGCCTTAAGATAAATTTAATTTCCGAAATATAAAAAAGTTATCTTAGTCGATTTCGTGCAAACCTGCAAAATGCCAAGAGCGACGTTCCTCTTGAGTACGATAAAAATAAAGACCCGCGAGGTTAAAACACACTCAATATCAACTTGCTCATTCCATACGCGATTTCTCCAAAGGTTAAAAACAGCTGATGGCCGAGATTGCATTAAAATTTTATTATTGAAAAATACAACCATCTGCGTGAACCGTTCGCATAAATTTAATCAAAATTATTATCGAGAACTGTATTATAGCTTACTAAAAGAGTGTCTTATATAACACTAGTAACACCAACTTCTATGATCTAAAAATACACAATCTGAAAACTTGGGGGAACCGACTTACCTGCCAAGAAAACGTGAAACGCAGCGAAACTGGATTATGAAAGCCATTCGCCGATGTCATGTTCGCTATTGTGAATGAATTCGCACCAAGTAATGGTGTGGTGGATTCCCCAAAGCGACAAGGTCCGCTCGGTGACACAACTTGAAGGTATTCCTTAAGACATATTTTAAAGTAAGTGTCACATGTATCGGTGCATCGTGATTGTCCTGCAAATATTGTACGGCTCCCATCACAACAACTGCCATTCGACTTTTCGCCATCGATGTTCTGAATCGAAACCAACTCGATTTCGAATGAGCCGGCGCCGACAACGGTCTAACGAGAAAGAAGGAAATATTAATATGTCTCAATGATTTCAAACAAGTGGAGGGGTGGGGAACGCGAGCGTTACACATGACCAAAACACCACATTTCACCCCCAAGGCAGCGTACAAACTTCTAACCTGCACATGAATGAATTGGAACAAGGCTCCCAAAAACAGGCATTTAACGCAAAGCTCGCTAGCCATAGCCAACACTATCTAGAAATGAGCCAAGGTTTCGGAATTCGGCAACAAGCCCCAATCGACTGCTGCAACATGAAACTTGGTTTCGTTCTCTCTCATAGACTCTGCAAATCGATCATCGTTCACCGAGACCAACTCAATGTGAGAAATGGTAAAGACAGATGTAAGCTTTTGTCGGGGGTGCGGTGAATACTAATGAGCATGCGTAGATTAATTTTGTGACGCAGTGTTGATACTCAATGGCACACTTATCGCCTCGATTAAATGGTCTTGATTGGTTGCTCGCACTGCAACGGAGGGCCAGTGTAAACACGTTTGACTCAGAGGCTCTATCCTGTTTTACGAAGGGAAAACTCTTCATAATCTGCAACAGCCAAAATCTTTTAATGTTTATCTTATTGCGAAACCATCATAGGTCGAGATCTGTAAGGGAAATTTTTTGAACAAGCTGTCTGTTTACTTTATAGACTAGCCAGTGCGCTTTTCTTGGAGCCGCATTTTAATAACTTGCCAGACAAATTCATAATTTTTGTTAGCGGTCACCTTATACTTGTCTAAGACAGCACAATATTCATTAAAAAAGCCACCAGCTATTATCATCTTTCGATACGAGATCTATGCAACCCGAGAAAAAGCTCGTAAACGTTTTGACTAAATCAATATTATTGTATCAATCTTAGCAGCGAATTTGCCAAGAGTTTCCATATTTTATCTACAATTTCACGGGCCCGTGCATAGTAACCAAACAGTTCTCTAATGCAAAACACTTCAGGCGCTTGAAACAACATGCTTATTTTACTAACACTCTTGCAAACAGGTAAAATCAAAACTGTATAAGTGAAGGTCGGCTCTGAAATGGTAATGATCGCTTTAAAGACAACAATAACATGACGCGTGCCACTAAAGTGTAAAGAAGTAAGACGCGAACTGCTGCTTGATTACAATTTACTTTGTATCAATTTAGCAAAGGATAGAAAATATTCCAACGTTTCAAATATATGTGAGGATGCGTCCTTTAAAATATTAGCGAAAGCAAATAGAGCGGTCTGGAATGCTGTTTGGTTTTTGTTTTGCGAAATCGGCCCACCCAACAAGCCAGAAGTTTATGGGTGAGCGCTATATGCCTAAGCCCGCCCCTTGCGCGTGCGACAACGCTTTCATACTCATTTGCGCTGGGACAGTCAATCATTCGAAACCAATGAACCATCTTATTTTTCAAAGATTTTCGGTTATAATTAATTGGTCAATATAAGCGCGCGCGAAAAGCCCGCTAAATTACACAAGTCGCCCATGTGCTAACATCTACCAAAACAAGTACAATGCTGCCAAGATCTTAGATTCATTGATGTGCGTCCTCTCAATGCAAAAATGAAAAAATTCATTGAAACCTGACAAAAATCACTCGAGTTTCACCAGTATTTTCATTACCAAATTCAGATATTGAACGTAAGTTTGCTGCAGCAGTAAGGCCGGTGCATGTCACGTCACCACACACATATCTGGCAACACATCGCCGGTGCAGCCATTAAGGTCAATACACTCAGAAAGACATTTTCTTGCGTTCGATAAAAGCTACAAAATATTAAAGCTAAGTATTAGAAGATTATATGTTGCTTTATTTGTCATTCGTGCAGCACGTGAGCTGGAGAAGAAAACATGACGTTGCTACTTCAAAAAGTCGATAGACATCTTAAGCTACATGCCACGAACAGGTGTCGTGTGGCCATGGTTTCTCTAGCTTACTAACCGGCGTTATGAAAAAAAGATCGAAACAGCCGTGTACACACTCCAAGGTTTAAAGGTAAACCCAAATAAGCCTCGAGTTTGCTTACAAAACAAAGAAGCGTGTCTATTCTAGGGACCGTGTTTATCCTCTGTTCCGAGTTCCTTTCCCACTAAATCATGAAACAAAACTTGGCATGGGGAGAGAGGCTAAACTCCAATATTCGGTTAATGAACTTATTATTTAATTTCAACATTCTCAATTTTAGCCATTTCTTTGTTCTGCAAAAATATTTTGCAAAGAACCACGAGAAGAAAATAATTTCTTTAGACAAAAGCACCAATCGCATATTACAAGAAACTGTTGAAAATCTCGAGGCCAAATGTTTCAAAAACCTAGTAGAGACAACGTCTGCCTAGTTTGTGTTTATCAAATCTAGTAAATGTGGAATTCAGGTGTATAGAATCCTGAAACACAAAAGCACTCAAAAAGAAAAGATTCAACTTCAACTCCAAGTTTGGTGAAAATAATTCTGCTATTCAAATTTAGTAGAAGGCGCGAAAAGTGCAACAGCTGCCGACTTCTACTCAGGCTAAAAGTTTCTGATGCTTAAGGGGACAAAAGTGGCAGGAAAAATAAATAACCCAATCTTTTTTTTTTTCATCTAGAAACACTTACAAAGCATTTGAACTTGGCCGTTGATTTACGACACGCAACATGAATATCGACGAGAAAGCCTAAAAGACATCTTATTACAAGTTTTAGAAGGGTCATTAAACTAAAAGCACGTAGCTGGTGTGGCTTACTCGTTTCACAAAAAAAACGTTTCGGGAAAAACCCAAGAAATAAAAACATTAATAATGAGTACTTTTTTAAGTCTTCTTATTCTTGGCTTAAACTCGGCACACTTTTCTTACTTCTTATCACTGATGTTGGCCCTAAAGCAAAATAGAGGGCAAACACTACTTAAAAATCGGCGTAAATAACACACTTATTTTCCTGAAAGAATCTTTACTCTTTCTATGATGATATCGAAACCAGACTTCATCATTGAGATCATAAGCCATGATTTGTGGAAACTTGAAAAACTCTTTATTTCTCTATAGCTAATTTTCTTTTTGTACGTGGTATGAAACTTGGTGCTTCCAAACAAACATGATAAGGCTTTAACAAAAACACTTCTTAAACCAAAAACAACGAGAGCATAATGAGAATTAGACAAATGGATTACTTAAATGGGGTGAAGCAATAAACAAAGTTAACATGTGGTGTGTCATACAGTCTTTGTGTGACAAATTTGCATGAAAATAGTAGGCTGTAAATATGAACAAGACTTGAAGCAATAAATGGTTCCGAGACAAAAGCGAGCACGCGGTCTCAAAACAATAGAAGCAACTTATCAAACACACTCGTTTCAACAGCACGCACAACATCTTTAGACCACCAAAAATTTGGAACTTAATGTTTTGAGCAAACCAATACTACGTATTGTCTATTGATCTTTGAACCTGGCAATGTCAAAATTGCCAAATTGTGATACTACTGCCAAAGCTCCCAAGTTTTCTGGCATCGCAACTTTCCAATAAGCGGAACGGCCGCATGGTTAATCATTACTTTTTAAAAACAAACTGTCTTCCAAAGCTCTGATAAATGGCGCGTGCCATCGCTTAGGCATTTTAAGAGTTTCAAAGTTTTATTGCAAGAAAACTTGATTTCTCCTCATTTAATATGTTACAAACGGAATACAAAATAAGCTACCCAGCAATGCGGGTCGTGTGACAAAGACTCGATGTGCTGGCATGCAAACAGTTAACTTTTAAAGCCGTAGACCCACGGAGGCAAACACCACGTGGCTCACTTAAGCATTGCGAAAGTAATGCGCGTGCCAAACAAAGCGTTGCCATTGTCATGCAAAGTTTATCAAGCACCTGTTCGGTTGGACTTTAAAATTGACTTTTCCTGGAGTATACATGGATAGCAACTTGGAGAAGAAAACATAAAACCAAAAAGTGGTTTTTTTTGCGAACTACATCTACTATCAGGATCTCGTGAAATGCTATGCCTCAATGCTTTTTTGAAATTGAGTATAAACTGTTCTTGTATTTGTTAAGAGCTTAATCTTCCACGCCGTAATTAGCATTAAATTCTTATTGATTTTTAATCAATGACTTTATGTGTGAAGTGGACCATAATGCGCCCTCAAAAAAATCGACCACGTGCCGGTACAAAACGCTCGAATGTCAATAAATGCTTCGCGTTACTGATCAATATCCGAACTATAGAAATTAATGGAAATAAAATGGCTCTAAAAGCATCATTTTCAGCCAAATATTTAGTTTCTCACTGGCCTTGAACGAGATAATGAGTACCACGCGATACTGAGTAGTAAAGCCGGCTGCAAGTGCAGATTGAGTTATTGATAAACTGATTAAATTAAACCCGATCACTAAACAAAAAAAAAGACAAAAAAGGAAAAAGTTGTGGGTATTTACAGTAGTTACAAGTGAAGTCGTGCAGGTTTTACATTAGATTTTTTTGATACCATTGTAAAGACATGTTGATAAGAAAAGCATGAATTCAAGTCGATATGAAGCTATAATCTTTAGAAATACGCCTGACTTTTGTCACTTTCTTTCAAACTTACTACGGAAATATATCCCTGATACTGCAATCGTCTTGGTAAAAAAAGTTTTTATTGTCGTTGCAATTCCCGCCTTGCGACTGATAAAAGTTGTAATAAACATCTGTGACAAGTTTTCCACACCCGGTACCCATGCACGGCCCTTGACCGAGTAACTCACAACCTGCGTTTAAATGAGCAATTGCTTGTTTAAAAAAACTTTCTGCGCGTGTACGTGTGATCAAGAGGTTACTTAGATTCTTTACGTTGGCAAAGGATTGCATTTGCTTCTCAAGAGTGAGCTAGCTAATAGAATGTTTTATCTTTTGGCGATAACAAACGGTCTACCCGGAAATATGTTCTTGTGTTCGTTAAACTTCTAAACTGAGTAATATCGTCAAGTTTAGGAGATAAGAAACGGAGCAGTTGATCTCGTGGAGAGGGGGAGGGGGGCTGGGGAGGAGTGGAAGAATGATTTCTCTGCATTTTTTTTTTCTCAGTCAAGCTTCAGAAAAAACAATTTTTTTGCTCATTTCCATGCGTTCTCTTTATAGGATTTCGGTATGCAGATTGTTTTCTTCTGTCTCGGATGGCCCTGAAAATATTTTTTTACAAGTTCTTCCACTTTTTGCAGGCAGTAGTATATAACAAAATTCCAATACATATGCAGCAACTCATGGCCCAGTTCTCAGTCAAGGCCCGATCCATTATACCATAGGACTGCCGGGGTAAGCCAGGATTTTTCAAAGAGGAAGGGGGGAAGGGGGAGTCAAAGTGTATCAGTCGTCTCCGCTCGTTTTAAACGCGGCGTGAAGGAATACAGGCTGACAAGCGCCGCTGCCGAAAATACTCGATACAAATATAGTCAAGATATTGCCATGGTGTTTTTGCTACCTGTATTTAATAGGTTGTCTCTCTCTCTCTCTCTCTCTCTCTCTCTCTCTCTCTCTCTCTCTCTCTCTCTCTCTCTCTCTCTCTCTCTCTAGCTATTTTGTCCCTTTTTTCTAAATGTTCTTAAAGAACCTATAAAAGGATAACTAGATTATACACACAAACAGTCAATTGC
>JAOBRD020789212.1:0-13634 GCA_027575215.2 Hydrozoanthus sils
CCGCTACACAGGCTATTTTCACAGTTTCACTAGAGTTTTTCAAAAGTTAGGAAACTTAGTTTTAAAGATTCCAATGTTGTTGGAATCTAGTCCAGGAAAAGCGAAAGAAAAATAACACACATACAAACGAGAATACAACCACGAGGAACGCTGATAAGTTTTTAGTTTTTCCTGGAATTTATTCATTTTACCCCACTTCCAGATTCTTTGGTTGGTTTTACGGTGTCTCCTGTTGGCCGTTGAGTTAAGTATAATCATCTTTGGACTGTCTGCGGGTAAGTATCTTCAAAAGTTTTGTACGAAAAAATTCAATAGCTTTTGTTTTGTTTAGTCTAGATAATATAAAAATTGAAAGGTACTTACCGATATCCGGCTTTTTTCTCTTCATTTTTTTGGTCCAGTTAGAGGTAGGCATAGCAGTAAACCATTCTGACCTGTCAAATAAATTATAGAATACAAATCACCGCATTTTCGCGTAATTGGTGTACAACTGATCAAAAAGTGGTTTTGGTACCAAAACTCAGTTCTCCATACTGCTTGACCTGTAAATCTACCCAAGCGCAGCTGCATGTATTTTGACACAGTGCGCTGTATAACTGGTCTAAGAGTGATTTTGATTACAGACTCATTTTATGGCATACTCTCCCGTTATAAAACTCAAGAAGGCTTCCAAATCACATTTGTTTAGATGCATAGTAGAACTGACCAAAGAGTGGCTTTTGTGCTCTTGAAACTCATATTTTAGGGGTAGCAAATGGTTCCTTAAAACATGAAAGTCTCGGCAAATTACGGTTAGTTCTTGATATCTTATCATTTTTTTTGTCATGTCTCGGATCTCGAGGTTTTTCTTTTTTTCGTTGTTTTGCACAGTCTCTGATTTTTCCCAAAATTGCTCGCACCCTCAGCTTTCCCAGCAAATCTCGAAATCTGTATTTAATTTTGCTTGAAATCTGTTTGGTGTCTCTGTATTTCAAGTTTTGGTCTCGGATTTTTTTGCATTATAACATCACGGCCTCAGAACATTTATTGTTTTCCAAAGTTCCAGGCTCAGATTTTAAATATGCCGTCTCGGCATCCCGGACAGTCTCGGATTTACCATTCGCTGTCTCTAATAATCTGAAATACGGAAGAAAGCGGCAGTTTTTCGATCTCTTGATGGAAAGTGGCGGGTGATTGCTGAAGCTAATTAATATTATAGTTAAACTGCTTATGCAAGTTTTTTTTTTTTAACTTTCCAATGTTATTGTTATGTTTATTGAAGTGAAGTTGCTTAGTTGCCACTTAGATATGCCTGTCGATTGTTTTGACTGTTAGGTGATTTAGACACCAGAAGCAGCGTGAGGCGAGTGCTTTGTGTGACGTCACTGTGTGCTGTCGCGTTTTCTTCGTTACAGGTTAGCAAATGATTTGTACATACCGGCATACCTTTATCCTTTGTTTTTGGAAATCGAGATTGATGTACAATCTTGATATTTACACTTCAGGCAGGGCTGGAAATTGCACGGCCTGGATACCACAGAAGCATATATTCCAGAGACTACGACATTTTCACCCATGGTGGAATGATATTTTGGTTCACAAGTTCCGTGTTCATAGGCTTGGTAAGATGGTATGAAGAAATATTGCGGTAATTTTACGACATAAATCGCATTTGTGGAACGACTAAGTCAGTGTTTCACTTGTGAAAAGTGACTATAAAAATGGCGTAGAGCTGTTTTCAAATTGGAAGTACCTGTAGCTAATCAACAAAAACGTTAAAAATATCGACCAATTGGAGGTGTGTGTTACAATGACATTGCAGTTTTGGCGGCATTTGTGACTCGCGTTTCGTCCTTTGATTTTTTGTCAAGAAAATGGCTCACATGAAACAAAGTCCAATGCTAATTCTTGTGATACATGTGATAAAACAGCCGATAAGAGTGTGGTTTGTGCAAAGCAAAATACAGTAGCTTAAAAAAAAGGTCTGCAACTTTTTATGTTGAAGGATAAGTATTTAAAACACAAGATGATTCGGCTTTTTGGTGTGGGGCACACTAAGCAAAAGAAATTGAAATATAACATTGGTAAACAAGACTGACCGTAAAACCTCGAAAAAAAACCCCTGTTGACTTAATCTCGAAAATAACCCTTGTTATTCAAAGTTGCAAATAAATGTCATTCTTTTCGAGATAGTGTAGTTAAGAAATTTCAAAATTTTCCAAGATCTAGTATGAGCTACTTTTCGAGAAATTTTAAAAAAATGCGAATTTCAAAATAGTATGGTCTTCTTTCGAAAAAGTAAATAACGATTGTCAATTGGGCTTTTTTCGAGAAAGCAAACAAGAAATATATATATATTTTCTCTAGAAGAAGCCCAAACATCTTGAAATTGACATTTCTTGTTTTCTTTCTCTTCGTCACTTTGATTTCTTTTTTCTTTTTCTTCGTCACTTTAACTGGAGGATCACTCTAGGTTGGCGATCGTGGCTGCTTGAATTTCTTGCTAAATAACTGTTTGTGTGAGGGTCAAGTAACTAACTCCAAATTTTCAGCTATAAAACATTTAATTTGCTCAACGTTTCAGCCTCATGGCCTTCTTCAGGAGCTTATCAACGGTACAAAATCGTGTCAACAGACAACCAGTGACTGTATAAAAATCTTTACTGGAACGTTTTGGCCATTCAGCCTTCTTCAGCTAAAACTTAAAAATGCATGGATACTCATTCCTTTGCTTAAATACTTCTAAATGTGACAATTGTTATTGAAATTTAACTAACAATTTCTAAAGAACTAAGTGGAATGGTATGCTAGAAAGCTAATTACACTGAACGCTATTCTTAGACTTACATGTTTTCGCTCCGCTTTTTAAGCCCGTAAAACTTAAAATATTAGGTAATGACGGTTATGCTTAATGCTTCTGAATGTAACAATGATAATTGAAGTTTAACTAACAATCTCTAAGGGAGCTAATAGAACGAAATGGTGTGCGAAAAAGCTAATTGTATTGGATTCTATTCTTGGACTTGTATTCACACTGCTTACTAAGCCCGTGCGGGACCAGAGTAAATAATTGGGTAGTCCAAAATGCTTCTCTTCTAATTAGTTTACTTTCTAAATTACTATCCGCTCGGGCGATCCCCTCAATGCACATAAATTTAAAATCTGAAATATTGCGGGTGGTTTCATTAAAATGAATTGCAACTTGACAAGTACGTTTGTTTTTTTTTATGTGAGATTTGTGATTACGGAATCTGAGTTTGACTTCGTTTACAGCAGATCCTACATATTGTAATTTACACTTGGTGTTAGAAGCTAGGTATATAACTGCTTTAGAACTGCAAGTCAGATGCTGTTGTACATTTTACATGTTATATATATATATAAATTATAAAAAAGTTAAAATCTATAAAAAGTTTTGCGGTTTACACGCGTTAAAATTCTTATAAAATGTACATTGACGTTTCGTCTTCTCTTGTGGAAGGCTATATCAGAATGATGTACGTTTTAAAATGTCAATGCACATTTCATAAGAAATTTTTTTGTAGATTTTAACTTTTTTAAACAAGAAATAGTCAATTTCCACGCTAGTATGGGCTACTTTTCGAGAAAGAAAACAAGAAATGTCAATTTTAGGAATGTATGGGCATCTTTTCGAGAAAGTAAAGAAGAAATGCCAATTTCAAGATTTCGAGAAAGAAACTAAGAAATATGAATTTCAAGGTAGTGTGGCCTTTTTTTCGATAAAGAAGAGGAAAAATGCCGATTTCATGAAAGTATTGGCTTCTTTTCGAGAAAGTAAAGAAAAATGTCGATTTCAAGATAGTATGGGTTTCTTTTCGAGGTAGTAGTAAAAAAATATTGAAGACGTTATACAGAGCAAAAAATACCTTGTTTTCTTTTTGCTCTCTCTTATGTAGACGTCACGTCATGTATAGAGTAAAAGTATCTTTTATCTCAGTATATTTTTCATTGTTTTGTGAAAGTTTTCTTGAGCGAAACTTTTACTTCTACTTTAATCGCTCATTCCAAGAGTCAAAATAAAGCTTATCTTTTTTAGTGCTGTCGATTTGTAAACAACATTGTCTTTTATTTACCCCAGTAACTGAGTGTTATCGCTTTCTCACAGATTTACTTCGTTATTATGATGCTTCCTTGTACAGCACTAACGGAGCGCTACTTGCTTCCAAGTAAGAATCTAGTTTACATTTTCTTGTTCTCCACGATAGAACGGCCATTTAGTTTTTGTTAGCCTTAATAATTAACAATTATTCACCGAAGTGGAGGTGAATGGTGGTGGATGCACTGACAAAAACACAATTATTCGGTCTATTTTACAAAAATATTTACGCGCGTCGTTACGCTATCAAGTAGAAGTCACGTGACAATTATAAGTCAGGAATGGTTAATTTGCTTACCATTAAATACTGACAAACCAAATTTTGTTGCCAGTTTTGTGTTTTTGGGGACAACTTCATCATTTACTGAGGTTATTTTCTCTTCGGTAACCGAAGCGAAACGGGAAGCCATTTTGCTTAATTTCCGTCTCTTTTGCTGCTCGGAGGTAAATAGCACTGGATATTTTACCTTCGAGCAATCTGAGTTAGCCAATCAAAACGCACGGAAATGGATATTCACTTGTGTGGTAAATACTAAGACTAGTTACATCGCATTCCAGGGGGTACGAGTTGCGCTAATACTTATAAAATTGTGATAAAGTTGTAGCGAAAATAAGAACGAATATTGGCTGTTCAATTTAGCAATAAATCAGTGTAATGTATTAAATACACTGAAATATTGAATATTGTAGCACATTCCATTTTTAAGACTTAAGAGAGATTAAAAAGCCTACGATCTATGAAACGATTTCGTTCCTTTGAGATGAGTTTGCAACCCTTTCATGCTCCAACTCAAAATTTTGAGAGCTCCACGCTAAATCATTATGATTTCTAACATTTTGGAGATGCCGATCTTTATCACAAAAGTTGGCTAGTCGCGTAGCTGGGCCAAAACAAGGATAAGCCACGTGATTTTATGCGTGTGACGTAACTTTGTTGGCAAAGCAAAAGCAGCGACACACTTTCTTCCCTTTAAAAGAACAGATAAGGGAGTTATAATGATCAAGGTTTTTATTCGTGGATCAGGCAAAACAGAGAATTCTATGGATATAATTGTAGATACAGTAAATATCCACAGAAAAGACTCTGGGTCTGAAATTTAGTTTAAAAAGTACCATAGACATAAGAACACATTCAGGCTGATGGAAAAAATTATTCTTATATAAAAAGCTGTGGACTTTAGATTGTAGGATTATGAACTGGTCAATTAGTTATTGTACATGACATAAGGAAGGGGCTGGTGCATTTTGAATTTGCTTGATTTTTGCTTGAATTCTAGTTGAGTATCTGTTCACCAGAACTGCTACCTCCAAATGTGGTATAAATTTGCCATGGTATGGAAGTTAGTTCCATCCACTCAGTAATAAAAATTCTGTACTTGAACATTATTTCGTCATGTCGAGTGATTATGAAGAAAACAATTGATAAATAAGAACAAAATCAACCTGAACCCCAAAACATATGTTTTTTTTATTCGGGTGTTTACTGTTTTTTTTTGCTTTATTGGTTAAATCATAGCCCAAACGATTAACTTCCAAATTAAATCCAGTATACCACCCATAAAGTTATGTACACAATCGAAGCTCGAGCAAACGATGAGTGAATTTAGAACTTAAAGTTTTTTTTCCAGTTCTTCGCCAGGGTCCAGCGTGTTTTTCACACCTATGTATCTTTTTAATTTTCACAAGGAGCAGAAATCAAATTCCTGTTAATCCAATTGCGTTGCACGGTATATCAAACAGCCAATCGCCAAGAAAATTGACCTTATCTTCGTAAAAGGCGGCAATTTAAACATTTTTTTCTCTCTAGCCTCGTTTTGGGTGGTTAACTCAAGAACGAGGCTAGTAGGGAAAATTTGAATATAGACAAGGAGTATTAGAATTTTTGAATAATGTTTATTCTATTATTTATACAAAATAGCTAATCTTTTATTTATGTTCCGAAGTAAGTCAATGTGTGTCAAAAGTTCACCAAGAAAAGCTTTGGAACGTTCTTTCTCCTTCCTTTGAATTTCTTACTTTCTCGATTGCTCTAGAAAAGCACCCCAAAATAGACTCGACTTGTTCACCAATTCGAACCAATGTTGGGATTGTTATCGACCATCTTGATTCTTTTAGTACCTATGTCTTTTCCGAACTTTAGAGCGCGCTCGTCCGAAATTCGAAGTTTAAGTTTAAATATTTTACGGTTTAGTTATTAATTTACATGAAGAAACAAATGACTATCCTCATGAAAAAGTTCACATTTAAACGTATAAAAAGTCTAAATCAAAGGGATATCTCAGTATGATTAAATTCACACAGTTAAACGGAAAAATATGAATAAAAGATTAATGAAATGTGTTTTAAAAGAGATAAAATAATGCTATAAATTGGCAGCCATAAACTGGGGATCCAGCGTGCACCATCGTTGAAGTGGGAAACCTCGTTCCCAGATCTCTCCCTTTGTCCTGGGAACGAGGCTTTCAGTGAGTAGCACTTTGGTGCACTCTTATTGGTTCGCGTAGCTTGAGATAATTTTAGTTGCTCATTATTTTGGCGTTGTCTATACGTTCAGGATGTAATTATAAATTATCCATTATTATAGAGTGCGATCAGTCTCACCATTGCTAATGATTCTTTTAGGCCTTTTTCTTGAAACTTCTTTCTCAGATTCATACTTGTCTTGTTTTTCAGGGAAGAAGACATTTTATATATACTGCGGCTTTCTAGCGATTGTGAACTTCATACAGTCTGTGGGCAGTGCTCTACTGTATTTTAAAGAACCGTTTGGCTTATGGTGAGTTCACTTCCTAGCAACATTGCAAGACTATTATCAATACTAATGTGAAATAATCAGTTTGTGAGGTTTTTTAGAGGGTTCTCTGTGGTCCTTAAGATCATCAAGGCCCAATATTTGACTATAAATTGTTGTTTTGTCAAATGTTTTTAAATTTTCCAAAAGACTTTCTAGTCATTTTGAAACCGCTCTCTTTGGTCCTTTCTTCCTTGCGAGATTGCTATCGTTTTTGTGGGCTTCCTTCCTTCTCCTCTAAAAAACAACAACTTTTATTTAAACACCATTGATTAACAGGAAGTAATACTAAGAAATATAATGCAGAAATGCGGTGTTAGGCTGCCTAGAATAACTATGTAAGCTAATCTAGCTCTTGTCTTCCTTGTTTTCAATATTTGTTTTTCTTTCTCGTTTTTTTCATAATTCCTTGTTTTCTTCCTTCCCTGTGCGTGTGTTGTTTAAATATTGTGCGTGTTTTCTCGTTACTGACGGGGCACCAACCCCTCTAGTTTTGTAGATTTCACGATGTTTTTCTACTTTGCCTTGTTCGCACCACTTGTATACTGGACCTTCCTGGCCGGCTTCATTAGCAGGTAAATTGAAACTATTGGTAGAATTGGTACGTTCCAGTTTAGCCTAGAGATCTCTTACGTAGTGTACGGTGAGATATCGAATTTGATTGTGGCAATGACATGAAGCTTACAACTGACGCTCGTCCAACCGTATACTGCTTCCACCGCATCCATGGAAACCTCTTGGTACTGGTAGAGCACTCCACCTGCTTTGTGGAATGCTCTACCAGTGGCACTACGCAATACGTCTTACCTAGAGACTTTAAAACGCCTTCTTAAGACACCTCTCTTTAGAACTGCTTTGTAATATTCATACGTTTAAACTTTTATTTGTTTGTTTTAATTAGTACGCACTTGGCTTTTTTTATTGGTTTGTTTTAATTTAATGTCATTGTAATGCGCGCTTGATCATTGCATGGAAAGCGCGCAACATAAATTTGTTAATTGTTATTTCCATTTAAGATACAAGGACGGCAACGCCAACGATGACGGCAGAGAACAATAGTGAATATAAAAGCTGCACGTTGGAATGCACCGTGCGGCCCACCTGCGCGCCTTCGTCTTGAAAATTACAATGTAAAAAGCTCAGTTTTGACGTTTTTACGACTACGAGATCGACCTAAAGAAAAATTTGTCAATCGTCGCGTATCTTTTAAAAAACCACCTTTATCTTTTTTTATTCACAAAGCCAAACTTGGACAAAAGAGAGAGCAAACTAGCAATACGTAATCGAAAATGGCAAGTGTGATTTTGTAAGCCGTTGTTGTCGATTTGCTGCTCCCGAATCTTAAAATCCCTAATGTGGAGAAGGGCAGTTACATGACATTACGTTACCCGAGTATTCTAGATGTTTTTCACGAGATGTCTTATTAATGAAAGTACAACGACGAACAACTCAAGATTTAATTATCATTGAATGTAAGTCGTTTGACCGGGACAGGGTAAAGAATTGGAATATTCTTGGTTACACCATCAGATAATAGATGAAACAGAGGATATTACATGGCCGCGCGGAGATGCGAATTTTATCTTCGATCGTTGAAAAAATATCTCACGAGTGAGCCCAGTGATACGTTCCTGGCCCCAAATCAAAGTTTTGTTAAGTCTTTGTTCATTACAGCATCTCAAAGTTGATATTTCTGTTGGTATTTTTAACGCCAAGCAATTTACTTTAATAATTTCCGCAGTTTGGATTTCCCGGGCGCTGCCGTTTTGAAATGTGTCGTGTTACCATTCCGCCAGTTTGAAATGTGACATGTTTCCACTCCCAATAAATACAATATGTGACATGTTTCCGCTCCCAATGAATACAACAGAGATTAACGCGTGGGAGTCTGGCACTGCAACCGTAACACGTTACGTTTCAAAATGTGTAACATGGTATAACAAAAGACCAAGAATGCTGTACAGCAGAACATCCCTTTGAGATGTTGTGAAAGTCCACTGTAGTCAATTTAATTTGTTTTCTTTCCTTTTTCAGCCTTTCACAATATTCTGCAGTTTCTACCAACTACGTTGGCTCTACGTCTCCGTATCAGAATATCTCGGAACATATGGCGCCAGATACTAATGCCGAGACGGAATATTCGACAGGGACAGCCCCTTAGACTGTTAAGCCAGAGAAAGTTACTGTCAAGCTACTCGATAGCAGTCGTGCAAACAAATTCCAGTTATATGGCGCCCGATAGTAGTGAGATGAAAAAAATAGTCCTGGACAGCTGTCTAGACTGTTAGACAAGTTACAAACCCTTATTTTCACACTGTCGCCGTTTCCTATCCCAGCAAGTGTTTGGGAACAAAACCATAATTAATGTTGAGCTATTTACATCTTTTTGGTTCATGATATATTTACAATATTAAGAAAAATTAACTACATGTTTAATAGTGTTTGGTGTGCTATTGGTTCAGCTGTGGCTGATAGCCAACAAATTCATCCCAGCCTTTCTTGCATGTCCGGACTATCCACTCGTGTTCATCATCATCTACAAGCAACATTTGATTTGTTACAATACCTCTCAGACTACAATGTAAACAATTAACGGAATCTTTTACTGTATAGCAGCATTGGTTTCAAATAATTTTAACAGGTCTGTGCCAATATTAGCAACTCAAACTTGACAACCCTGTCTGTACATAAAACTAACGTCAAGCAATCATTTCCATGAATTGAATTTCCCGGGTGCCGCCATTTTGAAATGTGACGTGTTTCGGTTGCAGTGCCAACCTCATTCCCAGGGCCCTTTCTTCTGGGGGGAAGAGGAAAGGGCCCTGAGAATGAAATTGTTGCAGTGACAGTCTCCACTCTCGATGATAACAATAGCCATTAACGAGAGGGGGAGGGAGGGGGGTCTGGCACTGCAACCATAGCACGCCACATTTCAAAACGGTGCTGCGCGGGAAATTCAAACCATGGAAACGATCAAACTAAGCTGCTTGGCGTTAGATTATTTATGTACAGGATTATCAAACTTGAGCTGCTGATATGGACATAGATTTAAAAATAATTTTATTTGGGGCCAAGAATATTTGACAAAGGAGGATTCATTAAAGCATCAAATATCTGAGTATTCATTTATTCGAACATACAAACTAGGTATATTAAAGTGGCCCAAGGGAAACTCCAGTTGATTTGTGAAAAAGAATAGTATGGGCCACCATTCCAATCGTCGAACATATACATATATCTTTTCGCCAGTCTTATCCCAGACGTCCAGGCCGATTGAACAATATTCTTTCCAAATCGTACGCATTGCACCAAGGCTGTTTCATCTGCAAGCCGGATTTGGATAACATATTTAGTGCTTTCCTGATCCATGGTAGTTCTACGCAAATATTCTCTTATATCCGGATCCTGTTTGCGAAATTGTTGCTTTCTTTACTCCTTCCGGCATGGCATTTTTCTGCATTATCAGTAGGTTGGATGCAATCGGTTTGTTGTAACGTTTGTAGAGGCCTTGATTGTTCTCAACCCAGCGACTATCTAATATTGGAAGCTTGCCGTCACTATTAGCACCTGGTCAATCTCCTGTAAATTGCAATTCGTGCATCACCTGGTATTTCCTTATCTTTCTCCACCTGGTCTTCTAATATTCTCGTCTTCTGCAATCCTTCTCATCCCTGGTTCCAGAATGTAAAATAGGAAACTGTAATCGTCCACATAAGTTATAGTGAATTTGAACCTGCTTCTTCGTTCAGTTTGTCGAGCATTTAGGGGAAGTCTACCAGGCCATAACTATTGCCACTTCTTTTGTCAATAAGTTGCCAACGGCCCCTCCATCGCGTTGAAGCGTTTAGTCCACCAGACCATCACCACCTTTGCCACTTCTTTAAGTTGCCAATGGCCCCTCCATCAGGTTGAAACGTTTAGTCCAACAGACCATCACCACCTTTGCCGCTTCTTTAAGTTGTCAATGGCCCCTCCATCAGGTTGAAGCGTTTAGTCCAACAGACCATCACCACCTTTGCCACTTCTTTAAGTTGTCAATTGCCCCCCATCAGGTTGAAGCATTTAGTCCACCACGCTATTACCCCTTCGCCGCTTCATTTTTTAATATGTTGCAAATGGCCCCTCCATTTCGTTGCGGCGTTTAGTTCACCAGACCATCACCACCTTCACTACTTCTTTTGCCAATAAGTTGCCTATGACCCCTCCATCGCGTTGACGCGTTTAGTCCACCACGCCATTACCCCCCTTACCACTAATTTTTTTTTAAAATGTTGCAAATGGCCCCTCCATTTGGTTGAAGCGTTTAATAGTTCGCCAACCATCAGCACCTTCGCGACTTCTTTTGTCAATAAGTTGCCAATGGCCCCTTCATCGCATTGAAGCATTTAGTTCACCAGACCATCACCACCTTCGCCACTTCTTTTGTCAATGAGTTGCCAATGGAACCTCGATCGCGTTGAAGCGTTATGTTCACTAGACCATCACCACCTTCGCCACTTCTTTTGTCATTGAGTTGCCTATATGGACCCTACATTGCGTTGAAGCATTTAATCTACCAGACCATCACCACCTTCGCCACTTCTTTTTTTCAACAGGTTGCCAATGGCCCCTACATTGCGTTGAAACATTTAATCTACCAGACCATCACCACCTTCGCCACTTCTTTTTTTCAACAGGTTGCCAATGGCCCCTACATCGCGCTGAGTTCTTCAAATGTTGTTAAAACTGTATACGTGGTTTGCCACTACTGCTTCCATTGCCATAACGGCTGCCATTGTTATCATTCTTTTGCATTCGATTAGGTTGGGAAGGCGTTTTGGTTGTTGCAACTCTTCTTCTTCTCCGCTCTCTAACGGCATTAAAAATGCTCTCGTGATTGTTAGGTCTGGGCTTATACCTGCTTCATACCTTCTCTTGTGGACTACATCTAGTTCTAATCCGACTTCATTGATCTCTTCAAACTTGTGAGTTAATGCTATGAAAAGCGCCCATCATTCATTCCAGCTTACAACCACTAAACCTTCACTTTCGTTTCTTGCATCATCTGGAAAAGAATTCTCTTAACCGACTCCCAGGAAAATGATGGGTACGATGCTTCACAGTCCATTGAGCCATTTCCTATTTTCCTGCTATATGAAGTGCCGAAACGTTTCTAAGAAGATACACAGAGACAGTACAAGCGAGTGGAAAGTAGTAGCAGACAGATGATAATTACCACAAGCATAATGGCCCCAAATAGAATACTTGCATATTACTCAACTATAGACTGATCTGGTACAACTCAAGTCTCCAATTACGAAGACAAAATTTTTGGTTTGAAGATCAGTTGCTGTTTTCAGCACTTGAAAAATTACATAACTGGAAAGATATTGACCAAGTCCCGAAGTTTGGAAAATGATTTAACAAAATTTTGGTTATTCAGGGAAAATATTGTATAGAGTTTTAGATGAAGTCATGCAACTGAGTTATCATAATACCTGCATTGCGAAGAAACTTGTTGTCATAATCAACAACAATCCTAGATACTGGGTTATAAAACCCATCCCCACAGTCGTAGCAGCCCTCTGGGATCTCCCTGGGAGGTATCCTGTTGGTCAGCTGAGATCGACCTAAAAGTAAAACCAAGGAAGGTTGCTTGACTCTCAATCAATGAATTAGCTACTTTAATCTGCAACCAATTAAAAAGTTGAAAGTTTAGTCATCCATCACAACCTTAACAGAAAACACATACAAAATATAAGCATATCAGCATACTAAACATTGGTCAAATATTATGACTCATTTAACATTAATTTTACATAGTGTTACTACTTTAGTTAGTAAACAAGTCTCATTAATATTGCTCAATTCTTTTTTACAACAACATCAAGGTGCTCTGATCTACTTTACTTCAGAGTAAAAGCCGGATAGGGATATATGAAAAAATAACCCAAAAATTACCAAAGTGCAGGGGTTTCGTTTCAGGCTGAACATCTATTGTCCGGTAGTTCGCACAAAAAATATTTGTTTAATCATCCATTGTACTGTGACGAATGGGATTTCAATAGTAATAGTGACTCAGCCTTTGGATTGAATGAATGAAAGGTCTCTAGAGAGTAGCTCTCTGGAGACATGGAATTCATAAGTACACTAATCCATGCACAAGTCCATTTTGGAATCAACTAAAAAATAAACAACTGCAAACTGATACATACTCATTTTAATTGCCAAATTAGCCAAATATTTCATATTTTATGAGCACCTTTTGGGATTCATATAAGTACACTTCTGTGCACATATGGAATCAACTAAAAAACAACAACTGCAAACTGATATATACTGTATATACCAGTGTATAGGCCGATTCTTTGTATAAGCCGACCCCTGTTTTCAAGTCCCCAAAAGTGGGTTTTAGGTATTACCCTTTGTATAAGCCGACCCCCTTTTTGAAGTTTTTAAATTGACACCCAAAAAAAACTTTTTTGTATCTGCATAAAAAGCTGAACTTGAAAATTCAAATTATTTTTCATGAAATAGTTAAACAATTGTTGTGCGTTAAAATTTGAAGAAAAATGTCATTTGAAAAAAACTTTATACAAAGCACGCACAACGCAGAAGGGCGGGAAAAATAGCCTGGTTGGGCCAATCACTACAGCTCATTCTCACGCCACACTGTCTGTGTTCCATGACTCGTGAAGTAAACAGATGAAATCACACATTTTTCCAGACGAGTGCACACATTGTGTTTTGGATGCTAGAAAAACAATC
>JAOBRD020789322.1:0-13634 GCA_027575215.2 Hydrozoanthus sils
TTATTTAAATCTGCTGCCAATCCATAACCTTTGGATGTATTTAAGCTAAACTTGGGCTGCTGATGTATCTTGAGGTAGATAGATCATCAGCGCAGGTTTGACTCAAACTTATCCAAGGGGTATAGATTGGCAGCAGATTTAAATAGAACCATAAAATATTTTAATAAAATCTTTCACGGCTAATCCTCAATTAGCAAGGTCTATCCACCGAAGTGAAATTTTTCATTTCATAGGCACTTAAAGTGTATAAACCCTTGAACAGGTTTAGTAGAAATTTGTTTTTCAAGTATCTTTTTTTAACCAAATCCCATTTTCTCATTACAGAATGACTCATTTTGTATTTGTTATGTAAGGAGAGTTTAAATGTTGACAGACTGGCTTAGAGAAAATTTGTTGCTTACTGGATAAATTTGTCCCAACTCTCAAAAGGTGGCTTTCTCTATGCACTGGGAGGTTACGATGGAACATCATACCTGAACACTGTGGAACGCTATGATCCAAAGACTAAGGAGTGGATCCAAGTGGCACCAATGCATTTTAGCCGTAGTTGTTTTGCCACTGCAGTGACTGATGGGTACTTATATGCATTGGGTGGTTATGGTCCTTCATACCTCAGCACTGTTGAAAGATATGACCCAGAGACAAATTCTTGGGAAATGGTACCTGCCATGAGTACGAATAGGATCAATTTTGGCGTTGGTGTTGTAAACGGATGCCTCTATGTAGTAGGTGTGTTTCAACCTGATTACCTTATTCTTAATAACGGCTTTGTTTGCACTCCACTGTGTTGTTTCGCTTTCCAAACACCTGGTTGCAACCCTACTTTTATCGTCTGTTATTTACACTGGTAACTAAATGGTTTGGGTTATAATCATCACAAAGAAATATTTCAAAGACAAACATAAAATTGGGAAGGTGAAATGAGTTCAAATTCTTGATTTGAGATATTTACCAGTGAGCACAGATTAATCCCAAATTGCCAGTTGAACTTGAACATTTGCTTACTTGTTAAAAGATATTTGTTCAGGAAATAATTGGCTCTTTGCAGTTTGAAGTCACGTTACCACAGAGCTCTATCTTAAATTAATTAGCTATGACAAAATGATGTTCAGAAATGGAAAGAGCATGTCAACATTAGTTAGATGGCAGGGTTTTAAGTCTCGGCATTAAGTACTTCAAAAATGACAGAAAATTTATAAAATCAAAATTTTTCTAAGTAAATGGATGTGAAAATAGTTAAAACTCTTGTAATTACACTGTTTGGGATCTACAGAGACACTCAGCCAGTCAGATTGCAGTATTTTTTTAAAGTTTTAAAAGGTAATACTATGTTATTTTATGTTACAGCTGGCCATGATGGAGTGTCCCATCTGAGAAGTGTGGAGCGATTTGATCCAATTGCTAATGAATGGGCCATGGTAGCTCCAATGAACAAGTCTCGCACAGGATTAAGTGTTGCTGTCCTTGACGGTTTATTGTATTCTTTAGGGGGTCACGATGGGTCAGGCTATCTGAACCTAGTACAATGTTACAATCCACTTACTGACACCTGGTGTCATGTGAAGAACATGTGCTCCAGTCGATGTAGCTTTGGAGTTGCAACAATGTAATAGGTAGGGTTGACCTTAAGCAACAAGGCTGCATGATAACGTCGACAACAGCAGCTTAAGAAAATACTTCTGGTCTGTCTGACTCTTGTTTTCTTTTCTGTCTGAGTAGTGCTTTGTGAACAGTAAAAGATTTAAGTTTCCTTTCTTAAAAGTAAAACAATGAAAATTGAGAAAATTATCTGTACGTTGGTCTCACAGTCTTAGGAGTTCCGTTTTAAGACTCGACAACTGCAGGCAGGTGCATGGCCGGCGGATCAGGGGGGAAAGTGCCCCCCAATAATTTTCTGACTAACAAAGCAAATTTTGAATGGGAATTCAAATTTTATGAATTATGTACTCAACATTATGCAGAGTTCGTCGAACTTAATAATTGACTTTTTTTCGTCTTTTTGAACTTTTTCGATTTCATCTGTGTCCCCCCCTTCCAATAGTTTTTTTCTTCCACCACCCATGAGGTGGCCAGCAGGGAGTACTCCAACATGCAGTCAGTGTATTCACTTTTGTTTTATACTGTCATCACCTGAGTTGCCATCTCCAATGCTTAACGTCTCTGTTTGTTTTCACCCAGAACTGCTATACTTTACTTTATTTCCATCCCAGTTTGAAGAGGCAGGACATAAATCAGGCCTGAATACGAGTCCGGGGTCGGATCAACTGATGAGGACTTAAAAATGAGAACCCTTAAAAAAAGGAAAACCAAGATGAGCAAACCTGGCACTATACAAGTGTAACAAAATGGCAGGATTACACGATCTTGCATCTTTCCAGGTTCTTGTTGCGTGAAATGCTGGCCAATACAGAATGAGGTTTTAGGTAGATCTGAGTTGATCTGACCCGAGACTTGTAATCCAGTTCGATGTATGACTCTACCTCTGTTTGAAGGCAAGACATGATTAAGGAAGTGGTTTCAGATCGCTGCTTGAATGAAGATTTGTTATTTTGTCGAGCATTTCGTTTTCAGTCAATTAAAGTAAAAGTTGATTGTTTTTGGCACAACGTTAGTGCACACGTCAAGATTTTTTTGTTTGCAAATATTAGTGTGTTTTACATTATTGTTGATACACAATCTTTGTATTTAAGTGTTTTTGTATGTTGAATTTGGTACAAAATTATAATTCAAAAAATGATAATAATACAATATTAACATTTTTCTTTTGTAAATACACCGGGGTTACTTTTTGGGGATATAATTCTTATACTGAGGGGTCGTTTCAAACAAACCAATTATTTGTAATGATGATTGTCACGACAGTATTAAATATAATAGTTTTACGTAGTTTATCTAAGTAATGATAATAACAATAGAATAATAAGAAATAGAATGATAATGATGATGGTTCATTAAAGCTATAAAATTTAAATATGAAACTTGCAAAAAATCCTATGGAAAAAAGTTGATTCACTTCCATCAACACCCAACAACCAGATACTGAAAAACCAGTAACTGAAAAAAATTGTCAATAAGGGAAAACTCTCCCATTCCTAGTTTTTAACATTTTAAGATTTTTCCACGTGCTATGAAAAGGTTTACACGAGCAGCGCTGGTTTGTTGTTTTTATAACAATTTTCTGACTAAAAGCTTTGGATTTTGAAAGAGCTTTTGTTTCGTTGTGTTTTCTCAATATAATTATTGTTATCCATTCTTTATTGACTCTGCAAGTATTTTGGTGTAGAGATGCGTTTTAGACAGTGAAAGACCACATGTATTTTTTCTAGAATTTTGAGTATTAATTTCTAAATCTTAATCGAAGGTTATGACTAAAACAATGTATTGTACAGAATCAATTGATAATTTTTTCTTAAATTCAAAGTAGAGTTAGAGTAAAATGTAGATATGTAGATATCACTACTAATTTTTATGTATGTGTGTGTCAAACCAAACTTTCAAATCTTTTCAAAAAAGAAAATTCATAATTTGGAAGCAATATATTTTTAGTGCTAAGCATAATTTTTATTCGAACTTTTTACCCTCTTCGTTAAACATAGAACAAAATATTGACAAATGATTAATCTTAAGAAATTTGTAGATGTAACTGAAAACTTTTGAAAAGCAAACTCGGTGTTGAGTTATTGCTTGTAGATGTTTACCTTTTATTACACAAATTTTGATCGTAAAACGGTTATAAATGATTATTTATGATCGTTATTATTTTAGAGCATCATGATTTTGGGGGATGAATGTTCAACGCTTACTTGCAAACTACAGAACCTGGAAGTAACAATCACAACAGAATCACACCAATTCGCTCGGGAACTCTTTCGAGATTGATAATAATTAGATGTTCTGCTCTCTTTGAGAATTCTTACGTCTTGGTGAATAGAGTATTGGACTGTTTGGTTGAAATCGTACTGAAGTCGATTGCAATACTATTTTTCAAAGACATTAGATATTCCATTTATCAACACACTTTATCATCTCACTTTCATATCCACCCACTCAGTTACGTCTAGCTTAACATAGAGTATTGCCAATTTTCTAAATTCATACAAAGCTAAGCAATATTGGTTAATCAAAATATTTAGTTAATGCAATGTAGGTATAACTCGTTGGCTGCACATGGCATTAAGATATCATTGTATAATAGTTAAAAACCCTTTCAAGCCCAATTTTAAATTCTCCAAACTAGAGCCCATACTTTGTCATGAACAGGTTTGGGAGAATTTCACTTTTCATCTTCAGTAGCATGCTTTGTTTGATCAATTGTCGTTTTCTCATTACCAAACGTAAGGAGAAGTTATATGTTGATAACTGATTGAGACTGAAAGGGTTAATTGTTTGTAATCAGTTTTACAGATTAAAATTTTCGCATACCATAACGCTAGCTAGCAATACTAATTTATATATGCATAGACAAACAAGTTTTTTAGCTGCTTAGATATAACACAAGGGATTATTTAATTGTCAAAACGCTTTAAACTATTATTAATAGAACTATTTGATAGTATAATTTATACAGAAACAAGTAGGCCTGTATGTCTAGTAACAGGCACTTGTATTATAATGAAAACAAGAAAATGATTCCAAACGTGCAATTGCCAAGTTTATAAATTATGTATTAAAAATACAAAAAGTGCATGATCAACGTTTGCTGTTATTAATTTGCCTGTATATTCTCTTTAGGACTTGAAAGCATAATGGCATGGGGAATGTTGTTAGTGGTAAGAGAGAAAACAATTGGGGCCGTAGATTTTACCATGGTGTAACCCAAAGCCAAAAGTTCATTTTGGTACCCAGGCCAGATTAGCCAGTCTTGGTTTCTGGGAAGCTACTCGCCCATCACTCCCTCGGGTCTGGTCAAGTTGTAGTAGGTTAATTGAGGAGAGTTAAAGGTTGGGCAATCCTAGTTTCTTGGAAGCCTTTCTATCACACGCAAAGTTTTGTCAAGTCTGGATAGGCTAGTTGTACTTTTAGGGGAGTGAAAGGTTGAACAATCCTAGTTTCTTGGAAACTTCCCTCCATCACTCAAAGGATTTTTTCAAGTCTGGTTAGGTTAGTTGAACGTTTAGGGGAGTGAACACTTGGCCAATCCTGGTTTCTTGGAAAGTACTCACCTATCACTCCCTCGGGTTGGGTCAAGTTTGGGTAGGGGAGTGGAAGGTGGGCCAATCCTTGTTTCTTGGAAAGTACTCACCTATCACTCTCTTGGGTTTTGGTTGAATTTGGGTAGGTTAGTTGTACATTAGGGGAGTGAGTGGTCGGCCACTCCTGGTTTCTTGGAAACTTCTCATATATCACTGCCTAGGTTTTAATCGAGTTGTACGTTTAGGAAAGTGAAAAATTAGCCAATCCTGGGTGTCTTGGAAACTTCTTTCCATTCACTCTTTCGCTTATAGTCAAGCTTGGGTGGGTTAGTTGTATAATTTGGGTAGTGAAAGGTGGGCCAATCCTAGTTTCTTGGAAACTTTTCACCTATCACTCCCTCGTATTTGGTCAAGTTTGGGTAGGGGAGTTAAAGATGGGTCAATCCTGGTTTCTTGAAGACGTCTCACCTGTCACTCTCATGGGTTTTGGTTGAGTTTGGGTAGGTTAGTCTTACGTTTAGGGGGTGAAAGGTTTAAAACCAATCCTGGTTTCTGGGAAACGCGTCTCTTATCACTCTCTCGGTTTCTGTCAAGTCTGGCTTAGTTGTACGTTTAAGAAAATGAATGTTGGCTGGCCAATTCTTTTTTCTTGGAAACTACTCAGTCATCACTCCCTCGGTTTTGATCAAGTTTAGGTAGGCTAGTTGAACGTTTAGGGGAGTGAAAGGTTGGCCAATCCTTGTTTCTTTTATCTGACACTCTTGGGCTTCGTCAAGTTGAGGTAGGTTACCGTACGTTTAGGAGAGTGAAGGGTGGGGCATTTCCGGTTTCTTGGAAACTTTTCATATAACACTCTTGTGTTTGATCAAGTTTGGGTAGGATTGTTGTAGTTACATTTAGGGGAGTGAAAGGTAGGACATTTCCGGTTTCTTGAAAACTTTTCATATAAAACTCTTGTGTTTGATCAAGTTTGGGTAGAATTGTTGTAGTTACATTTGGGGGAGTGAAAGGTAGGACATTTCCGGTTTTACTTGAACCCTTCTTGATCAAGGTTTTAATTCTTAGTTGATTTGGCATTAAATTCAAATTGGACTAGATAAAAATCTTTAAAAACAGTTTAGATATGACATCCAAATGTCTACGGCTTCTAGAAGCATTTCTTGACACGAACAACCTAATTCTAACTAAATAACGGCGCAAACAAACAAAAAATCATTTCTTCAAAGAAAATTTTACATTATAGTTAGGTAATCCATATATTGTCACAGTTCGTAAAGTTTGCAACAACTTTAATAACATTTGTCACAGTTATATGCGTCTTCACCATTTTTCTCAATCAGGGAACGCTCTAAGTCGCCGCAGAGAATACTGTAAAGTGTCCACCGAGAGCGTCGGCCAAGCTGATAGGCTTTTGAATTATAATTAGTGTTAATGTTTTCAAAATAGTTTCACTCAACTGTTGCGCATCCACGCCAGTGTCTTCATCTTTTAACAGTCCGCCTGGCTCAGTGGTGCAAATCATTGAGCGCTCTTTGCTTTGCCATTCTCACAAATATGTATACGTAACTCCCATTAGTTCTTGCAAACCGTAGATTTCCCGAGTATATTATTGATAACACACAGCCTTTTCCTCGCCAAGTTTTGGGCATATCCGAAACTTTGAACGTGACTCATTCATGTCTTAGCAACACCGATTGTCATAAACACTAAATGAAGTAGGATCTGGATTATTCCCAGAAGACAAACTCCACAACTGTTGTTTTTTAACATACACCCTTTCTTAATCTCATTCTATAGAAAGTCGGCCACTTTTTGAGGAAGCTGCATCAAAAACTCGTGTTTCATCACCCCTTCCAAACACCTCGAAAACAATAAAGCTTCCCCCTCGGGATTTGTTGCGAACCGACATCCAAATAGTTTACACCAGTTTATGTAACTTTAAGACACTGACGAAAGAAGAACAAGAACGGATAAAATACTCTCGTGCAAAACCGTTTTCTAACCATCAAAATTTCCTTCAAAAAGGAGAAAAATGTATCAGAACATAAAGCATTTTTATCCATCTGTGTGTTTTAATCATTTAGTAAGTGGCAACCAAAGTATAAAGCAATTTTTATATATTGACAGCACTAGTCTGTCTTAGTGGCGACCGTCTTGCATGCTGGAAGTTGCCATCAAAGATGGCCGCCACTAAGACAAACTGTAAACGAGGGGAGTTTGGTTTGTATCTAATTTGACTTTCTATGCTAATGCTTTGCTAAACATGACACATGATTACCATTTCTTCGAGTGTTTTAATGCATTTTTTCTTCTTAAAAACAAATGATTACATATGCAAACAGCGAACAAAGCCAAAATTGGCTAGGCTACCTGTGATAAACCCGGCCAGTCGAAAATTCAGTGTTGTTCCGTCGTCGTCGACCAGACAAATGTTTGATCCCAGAGTTCCTTGCGGCGCCAGCTTTGGCACATGTTTGGGCTCATAAGATCTTTTTCTTGCTCAATCCTTGTGAGCTAAAGAAGAATATCTTAAATGTAAAAATCATTTTATTCTGTCCCCCAAACTTATCTCAAATGTTGAATCACTTAGCTATACTCATAGTTTAAAAACCAAACTCCTGGAACAAAATCCATGGTAGCCCAGTGAAGGCTCTTATATAGTGCGTCTAGTTAAAAAATTGTTCGAATTTTCAGATCCCATTTTCTCACATACCGTACGGCTCAGGTACGGTTAACAGGCTTCTTGTTGAAACTTTTGGAAAGTCTTGTTCCAAATAATGCTGCAGGGTCAGAACTCGGAAAAAAGCCGAGTTCCTGATGGGAATCGAACCCAAGACCTTCCGTATATAGAAATTAGCAGAATTTTCTTTTCGATAAAAACCTTGTTTTTATTTTTTAACCGACAAAACTTGAGTCAGCTGAACTTAATTAATACATTAGCTCTCATAATTACGCTCGCGCACGTAGTTCTAAATTGGAACAATTAAATGGCAAAAAATACGTTAATTTTACAACACCCCCACTTTTTTGCCGACATTTGTAAGATCAGTTCAATTTTCAATTAATTTTATCCAATCCCATCAAGTGTAAGAATTTTATAAATTGTTGTTTAGGTAAATATTTGGTGAGAATATCAACAATCATCTCACTCGTAGGAACGTAACTGAGAACAATTTCCTTGTTTTGAATTGCCTCGCGACTAGTAGAGTGTCAATCATCTAAATCACCAGCCCAGTTTGCATCAGAATATCCAGTTATCATCACATTGTCTGTTTTCCTGTACTTGATACCATGTTGCTTGGTTCCTTTAAGATATCTTAGGACTCGTTTTGCTGCAGTTAGACGAGATTTGTCTAGACATGCACAGAATTTTGATAATATTCCCACTGCATGAGCGATGCGAGGACGTGTTGTTATTGCAGCATACAACAGACTTCCAATAGTTGACTGATAGAGTATCGGATTTACATTATTGCTGACGTTGTCATTTTTCCGTAATTAATATTTAACATTTATGTCAGCTGGTGTTGTCAGGGTTTTCGCTGAATTTCTTCAGCACTTTCTCTAAATATCTTACTTGGTTAATCAACAAACATTTCTTGGCTTTATCTTGGATGATTGACATACCAAGGCAGAAGTGTAACTCTCCCATGTCTCTTTAATCTTGGTCATTTCATCAGCATTTTCCGTTAGTATGATCAGATCGTCCACGTACACTGCGTAACTGTAAGTGTATTATCCTTTTTAACAAATACACAAGGATATGCTGATGACCGAATGAATCCAATACTTAGTAAGTATTCTTTGAATGCTTTGTTCCAGCAACGCGGCGACTGTTTTAGACCATAGAGTGATCTTTCAAGTTTGCATACTAGTTGCTCCTTTCCTGGTTCTATAAATTCGTCTGGCTGTTTCATGTATATCTCTTCTTCAAGATTGCCATTCAAGAAAGCTGTAACAACGTCCATTTCATGAATCAGCATTTCTCTTTCTATTGCAAAAGCAAGGAGTACATGTATGGAAGAGAATCTTAAGACAGGCAAGAAGGTTTCGTCATAATCAATACCGTATTTATGAGCGTATCCCTCTACATTACCTTTCATATCATGTTTTATTCAGAATACCCCATTTGCAGCCAATTGCTTTTATTCCAGGAGGTAGTTCAACAAGTTTCCAGGTCTTGTTTTCCATTAAAGAGTTATACTATGAATCAACAGCAGTTTTCCACTCTTTTGCGTGAGGAGTTTGCATTGCGTCCTGTAGGGTAACTGATTCTTTTATTTCCGTAACATTATATGCTACAGTAGTTGTGTCTGCATATTCATCATAGCCATACCTGATGGGAGGTTTTCGTATCCTCTCTGGATGCCGTGACTGATTTTGAATTTTTGCCGTATCTTCCACTGTTTCACTCAATGACTGTTCTTCTTTTTCAATCTTTACTTCGGTTCGGTCCGGATCACCATGATTCTCGAGTGTTAATTTTTTCTCGTCATCAAAATCTTGCTCATTAAAGGTAACATCTCTACGTATGAATACTCGACGCTTGTTTTCGTGATACTGGCGGTATCCTTTGGACGTCAAGCTGTATCCGGTAAAACGCATTTTTTCAATTTTTTAATCTAACTTCCGTCTTTTTTCAGCTTCAATGTGTGCATATGCGATGCATCCAAACACTTTCATGTGACTTATGTTTGTTTTTCGTCCATCCATAGTTCACGAGGTATCTTGGTGTCTTTCACTGCTCTAGTTTTACTGCTCAGACGGTTTCTGACATAAACATCTGTAGAAATGGCTTCTGCCCAGAACATTTTAAGAGTTCCTGCACGAGCAAGCATGGACCTCGCAGACTCTACTAGAGTACGATTCATGCGTTCCGATACGCCGTTCTGCTGTGGTGAGTCAGGTACTGTTAATTCGTTAATTAAAATAATTTTGAAATTCATGTGACGTGTACTCTCCACCATTTCGTAGAGTAAAAATCTTTTTTCCACCACTTTCATTTGACATCAGAGCTTCATAGAATGAACAGAAAGAAAAACATGTTGCCGCAGATGGGATTCGAACGAAGTCCATCGGATTACTAGTTGGGTGTGATGACCACTACACTACCGCAACAACCATGCTTGCAACATAGCTATTTACGGTGTGTTGATCTTAACGCGGGTATTCCCGGGCAGTTTTTCTTTCAGAGGTCGGATTTGAAAGCCTTTAACATCTAACACCATAATCATGCCTTTCCATCTAAGGATCAAGTAATGACTCAGATAAATTAACGCCAACTTTGGAATCAGCTATGCTGGAGGATCCAAATCGATACAGGCTTGTTTTGAGGTAAAAAATTCTACGAATAGAAGAGAAACCGATCCTAGTGAAATACATATCTAGAATAAACAGAAATAAAAACATGCTGTTGCCGCAGATGGGATCGGCAACGCGTTTTTCTTTCTGTTTTTGTAGATATTTGTTTCGCAAATATCTCCGCATTATTCGTACCTAATCTGATGTTGACTGTGACAAGTTCATTACATATATAAATTTTTGTTCCTCATTGTTATGGACGTCATTGTTTGCATTCTGCTTTATTAGCATGCAACTTAAGTCGTAGGACAGTGATAAAAAACAACTGACTTCAAAACTTGAGAATTCTTACCAAAATTAATGAGTGACCGAACTTTTGCTTCTATAAGTGTAGTTTCAAAGAAGAAATTACCATTCAAAAAAATACAAAACAGCTGGAGGCAAAAACGATAGTGAGCCATACAATCTTATTAAATTTACCAAATTTTAAAACCATATCTCGGAAAGATTACTCAACATATCAATCTCATATTTTCAGAGAAAATTTGTTCTGCAGAAACATTTCACGATTCAGAAGTTTTGTCTCTGTAGATGAATTGGAAAGACGAGTGCGTATGCTAAAGAGACAAAAAATGTAAACAAAATCTCGCCTTTTTGGGACCTCGAGCAACGAGGGAAGCAACACTGACGACGAAAGCTCACAAACACACATTTCTATCTTGCCGTAAGGCTCGTTTGCTATTTGTTTTTCATCGTATACAATTAACCTTGTACCGAGGCTCAACTCACTCCCTTTCACCGGAGTGAAATGAGCGTGGGTACGAGTAGGAACATACCATCTGAACATGAAGCCGAGGTCGTTTCCTACACGTCACTTGCATGAATGAGGAAAATCAACGTTCAATGGGATGGTTTTTATTTTCAAATTATCTCCTGTTATTAAAAAGGTCTAAATGTTGTTATTTGATACCAACAGGCATTTAAAGATTTTAAATCATTTTAAGTTTTTCGTAGACGTAACATTTGTAAGATACTTATAAAGATATTAACCTCGAGAAAATTACATTAAAACCTGTCCGTTTCTTCCAATGGACTTCTTTTATCTTCAAGCAAATTCTGCGATGGAAACAAGGTTTAAATTACAAAATCATTGTAAATGTATAAACCTATTTCAAGGAAAAAAAATGACGGGGTGATGCTACGTTTTCCAGATCAAACTATTTTTTCATAAAAAGTGTTACCGTCTTCAAAGCTTAAAATGCCAGCAAAACCTGAAAGTAAAGTTCGGAGTGTATCATTCTTGGATCTTGCAAAGGTACCTCCTTTCATAAAAAAAAATATCTGCGAATATTTAAATTACTCAGTATAAAGAACTGGACATCATAACGTATTCCGTAATTGACTCTAGCACAGCTTCTTTTTCGAATATTTGTTTTCCTTTATGTTTGTCCAGTTATATAAAATATTTTCAATGCTACAAGAAGCTTATACTGGTCTTCAAGTTACTGTGTCCTGATTGATGAAAGAATTTGTTGACATTAGATTTGTTTGCTTCCTGTTTCCTCTGCTCCTGTTCTTCTTTTAACCTTTTTCCGTACAGCTCCCACCTGACGTCATCGCTCTCGTGTGTTAAATATCTTTCTCCGACAACTGTTTCCAAATTCCTGCAATCAACCCACGTCTGGTAATCCTGCGGAAAAATATTTTGAAATATAGTTCAAATGTTCTCAAAAACGACGAATGTTGTGCTGGTAAATAGGTGGTTTCCACCCATGTCGCTTAATACACTACATGGCTTTCCATAATCGTCTCCAGAAACTTAAAACAAGTGAAATATCCCAGTTTTGTCTAATTATTCAAGCATAGTTAATATTATATACGGACTGGAAAGCCGGCAAACCTCAAAAGGGAAATACAAAGAATGTACAAAGTTGCTTTACTGTAAGTTGCACAGCTGTGACCCTGCATATTCTTTGTCACAGGTGTGAATGTTTTGACTAGCTATTTGTTGATTTGCATTTCAAAGGCTTTTGTTTTTCCTCCACGTTTTGTGCAGGGTCAAGACCAGAAAACAAAAGAAATTGGTGATCAAAGACATGCAACAATGGTTTCCTAACCAGTCTGTATATATTAACTACGATTTAAGCAATGGGTTTTTACGAGGTTGCGGGTTCCATTTCCGTCAGTGACTTACAATTTTTTCTGAGCATTCAACTTGAGGAACACTCTCTTCAAAGCCTAGGTTAGGTTTTTAAATATAAAGAATATTGTTTTTAGGACCCGGTTGGATATTCTTTACTTCTTCCCTTTTGGCCGATTTTAGGCCGAGGCTGAAAATATTCTTACGTTTATTCCTAGTTTCAGGAATATCGGTGACATGGAATTTCCGTTTTGAAAATGACTGTGGTATCGATTAGCATCAACGGGTTGGTAATAAATCTGGTAGTCTGAACCAAACTTAGTCTCCGCAGCCGTTATTGGTGTCGGTCTAGTCCCAGGATCTCTCGGTCCCTCCCCCACAAACGGCTGCTTACCCGAGAACAACATTTCTTTCCCTCTGTCTGGCCAACCACAGCCTTAATACAGGAATGCAAAACTTTTTCGCGCAACATGTTTTTGAAGATGGCAATGGGCATGGAGAGTGCGTATATTGACTCAAAACCTTTCAAAATAAATGCGTTCAGCGAGCATCAGAAGACCTTCATACAGAATCTTGTCGAAGAAAACACGTCACCGACATTTCGTAATTTGTCAACAGGCTTTGGTAAATCTCATATTTCAAGCGTTTAACCATTTTTCTTCGACAGTATACGAACTGACAACAAACAGTGACACAAATTTGTTGTTTTACTCATCAGACTTACAACAGACCAGGTTAACCATGTCCATGCATCTGAAAGAACTTGGAGTCAGACGTATTGAGGGCGAGGAGAGAAAAAGCAAGTAGAAAGGAGATGCTTTAACTGTATAAGGAAGCCATAAACCAATGCTGCATGGAGAGACGTATTGTATTAAACTGAACTCGACATATTGGCTATTCTTCGAAACTTATTGCCGTGGCAGTTGACAAAACACATCTAGTCAAGCAATGGTAGGTAGTATATTTTTTAGTGAACATCGTTATCTTAGTACCAATAGAGTGTCAACGAGCAAGAGAAGTTATGTTTTGCGTGGCAAGGGAATTATTATGTTACATTAAAT
>JAOBRD020789430.1:0-13634 GCA_027575215.2 Hydrozoanthus sils
CCCCCCCCCCCCCCCCCCCCCCCCCCCCCCCCCCCCCCCCCCCCCCCCCCCCCCCCCCCCACCCCGCACATGCCAGACATTGAAAGTTTCTGACAGCAGTTGCTCAGGTAGTTGCATGGGCGGCAGAACCGGGGGGCCACGGCTCCCCCAATAATTTGATTAGGGGGGCCAGGTCCCCCCAATAATTTTTTGGTTAGCCACAACTTTTGAATAGGAGTTTCAGATCGTATAACAAACTATTAAAATTTCCACTGTGCCCCCTCCCCCAAATATTTGTTTGCTTCTGCCGCAGATGAGTTGCTATAGTTCTAAAAAAAACCCATACCATTCACACTGAAATTGTGCCAGTAATTCTTCTTAATCTTTGACAACATGGTTGTGAGTCACGGAGAAAGCTCAAGTATGACTGAACAGAAACAGTGTCTGGATAACAAATTAATAAAGAGTGGCATCTAAGACATTCTATAGTTTACCAAATGGAAGATCTTGATAAATATCTTGCTCACTTAGGCCACTTCGTCTCCCGTGGGACACAAGGCCAGTTTCAGCTACCTCCACTTTCAAAGGTTTTTGACATGGTATCTATATCTACCAATAGTCTATAGATTGTTACAGACACATTGCCAAGAATTTTAAGTGGAAAAAGATGATGTGCTTCATCCTAAGAGAGATGTGATTCCGACAGTTCTGAGGTGATCGTTCTCCCCCGTGCAGCCTTTGGTCTGGCGGGTCTACGTCAGTCCAGTTGCATGCTGTCCACTTGCATGGTAGTCCATTGCTGTTTTATGCGGAGAACGTGTCCTAGCTATCTCATATAGCGGTATCTGATCTTATCTACCACGCTGATACTATGCTCTTTTCGTGGCTTGATAGACGTTTTTGGTGCTGGATTACTGTAGGCTCAAATATGCTATAAAAGACTTCCCCAGGGGCCCAACTAAACTACTTTTATGACGGGGGGGGAGATTTTTTTGGGTCTGAAATTTTGGCTTGTTGGGATTTTTTTGGGTCTGTGATTTTCGAGTTGCCGAATTTGGACGTGATTTTTTTTGGGTCTCGTAATCTGGAGCAGTGCTTACCATCAGTAATTTTGAAATGATTCAGAGATTTTTTTTTGGCTTGTCAAAAGAGTAGAGATTTTTTCTGCGTGGTTTGGTTTTAAGGCAGAGATTTTTTTGGGTATAAAATTTGAACCTCGCTCGAACCTCCCTTCCCCCTCCCCGTCAAAAAAAAAAGTTGAGTTGGGCCCCTGGGAAGACTTCTTACTGCCTCGTGTAATTCTGTACCACTCTCCAACACAAAAGGACTGACTTAACCTTGCTGTTGTAGATCTTCATCTTTGTAAGCAGGAGTCTTTGCTTCAGTAGAATTCCAAACTGAATAGAGAGCAGAAAAAGCAACTATGCCTCAGGGACAGCGGAGCGTATTTTGTATTGAGCGGCTAGCTCTCGCATTTTGTCAGTTTTTTAAGCTCAACAATGAATTGCTGAAACTGGAAAACCAACAAAACAAAAGAAAACAAGCTAGTGCATTTTAGTTTCGTGAAGGCTGTGCTGCCTGGAACGCGGTAAAAATTACACTGGTTGATTTTACACGACAACGATCTTGCTTGGTAACTGTTATTTTTTAAAAAAATATTGGGGCGACCAGACGCAGCTATACCCGTGCTTTTCTGAGACGCGCGGTGATGTCTTTGCCAGCTGTGTTATCTGAGCTCACAATACTTTAATGGTAAGAAAACTTGCGGACTCTTTCAAGTGGATTACCATCACTAGTGATTGGTAACACTGCACAGTGTTATGCTTTTGTTTTGGTGGGAAGACAATGCAGATGATCACTGGCAAAGTCCAAATCTTTTAGCTGCGATTGCAGTATCCTTTGAATACCATCGTGTTTTTCTGCTGTGATGTTACGAAACGAATCCATTCCAAGGAGGGATAGTGTGGGTGAGAAGATGCAACCCTGTCACACACCAGGCTTCCTTTCCTTATTAGGTTTCCGTCAATGGTGATACTGCATTCCAAATGTTGGTAAACAGCTCTATCAGGGTGCACGTGATCAACTTGGGAGAAACCCCATAGGGCCTTTGAATCTTCTATTGAGTGTTATGGTTCAGACTGTCAAATCCCTTCTTGAAGGCGATAAGAGTTTCAGTTTCAGTTGATTTATAGTAGATAGCTTCATTCTAGACATTGCTCAGAGATGTTGCCTGTCCATTCTCTCAGCTTGGTGTCGATAGTCGAGTCAATTCTCATAAGAAGAATTCGACAAACATTTAATTTAGATGGTACGGTGAGCAGTTTGATGTTTCACCAGTTATCGCATCGGAATATATAGGTTTCCCTTCTTGTCTTTTGGATTGGTGTCCGTGTTCCAGATAGAATAAAACGAGTCGGCAAAAACGTCAGATGTGGTTTCTATGGCGATCTAGCATTTCTGCGTGAATCTTGTCAACTCCACAGGCCTTCAAACTTTCCTGTACTTTGTGGGCAGGTGTCGATGTCCAAAAGAACTTCAGATTTTTCTATTGTGGGAAGGTGTTCCAACTCTGAAGGACTTCACGAAAAGTGTTCCGCCAATCGCATTACCTTCTCTAGTTCAGTGGTGATGTTAATATGCCGTTCTCGTATTTTACAAAAGGGAAGAGGCAACCCTCCTTGCAACACAGTTGTAGGTCGGTTGAACGTGCTCTAAGGAACTTGACTTTGTCCTCAACACCATGACCTTCAGATCCTCCCCCTGGTTTGCTACCAGGTTCCTGGTGTTGTCCATCCCTTCAAACTTTTCTTCCTGTAGCCTAGGATAGTCCCCGATGACTCCACATTGGTGTTCTTAACAGTCTTCCAATTAGGTTTCGTCATTGGTATACATATCACCATATTAGTCCTGGATATTTCAATGGCGATTTCTAGATGTTTTCTTGGCGATCCTTATATATCTGTTTTGCGCCGTTAAATACTCATGGTTGCTTCTTTGAGATGACATATCACAATGACATCCGACCCACGACGTACTTTTACATCTTCGCCACCTACCGCCGGTTAAAATGTGGTCAATTTGGTTAGATATTTTGCCGTCAGGTGGGTTCTATGCAAGTTTATGATCACGAGTGTTAGTGTGTAAAGATGGTTCCATCCTGCGCAAATGCCTTCCAAGCAAACTTCGGCGAGACGCTTGCCATTACCGTTCATCACTCGGTTGCTATGTCTTCCTACATCTCTTTTAAACTTGGTGTTGAAACTACCCTTTTGCTACTTCTCTTCGAGCGCGTCTAGCCTCTCGTATCCAGGGTATGATGAAACCAATTTAAGTGTTCATGTATCAAATTCATTTTTCTAACTTCCATGTAAGGGATGCCATCAGTAGCGGTTATATTGCCAGTAGCTTGAATCCAATAGCAGGCCGTCAACAGCAACAGTACGGGTTTCTGTAACAACAGATTTGACAGGGTGGAGTGTTAACCTTGCATCAAACCCCCAATCTGAGGGAACAGGGGCCGAATTTTGTCCGACATCTTTTCCCAAGACCAATAATACTTTATTCATTTTAAACGATACAATACACTTACAAATTAGAAACAGTGTAATGATAAATAAGATGGTACATTATGATTGAAATTGGAACCCATTTTCCACATAAGACCGATCCGACACAGTAAAACCTTCCAGAGGCAGTGTATCGATCGATATAGCTCTAAGGACAAGCAGATGCACCCCAGAACAATAGGGTATCAGCACCATGGAAAAGCTTGATAAATAAGCTTTTACGTTTGTTACACTGGTAAGAAAAGATCCTTCCGACGGTTTAATCTATTACTCGAATATATATACTCACTGGTCTAAATAGTGGGTGTTTAGGAAACACGTTTTGACTGAAGCATTGCTATTCGATTTCGTTCTTCAAGAATGGGCATTAAATCTATGTTATCGAGAAACAAGCTCTTGTCATGTTTGATTGGGGCTGTGCGGGTCGGGGTGAGTGTCAGGTAGGTTAGGACCATCACACCCAAAATCTCATGTCCAGTCTCCATTGAGCCTTGATAGCTCTGGAAATCTTATTTTGACTGGTGGCATTTTGCTCGGAATAGTAATTTGTTTCAAGGATAACTGTAAAATAGCATTGTATGTAACTTTGTCTTTTAGTAATTTAACATGCTCTAGTCTTTCTCCATTGTCTTTAATCGCAATTCTCCATGGTTTCGGTGTAGCGCTGTTAGTTATAGCATATTGACGTAAATAAGGTAATTAATGGCATATTTTCTTTCAAATAGTCGATCGAGGATTTCAGGTTTTTTTTAGTATTCTTGGCTTTTTATCAGTCAAAAGTACTACAGAGTACTAAAGTACTCTATAGTACTCAAAGTACTACTAGAGTTTGACATGTCTTTTTTTTATTGAATTTTTAACTTCGAATGTTGTGTTTCTAGCGTTCTGATTGGTCCACTCAAACGCGGTTATCGGCTCATATACTCTTTCGATTATCCCTTACTTTATCAGTCTACAGTTTATTATTATTAAAAATAAAGATTTTTGTGCAGAATTTTTATGCCCCTGAAGAAAATGCCTTGCAGATGGTTGTTCGAGCAATAACAATTCATTCACTGAGATTCTCAACTCGGAATAAAATGGCTTCTACAAAGTCCAAAATAAATTCTAAGATAAAAAACATACACATCAGCAACTGCTTCATCTAACAACTAAAAACCTTTATAGAACACTTGTTTTTCGTCCAGTGACACAACTCAATACAACCAAAAGGGCTTTTACTAATTAAATTTGATAATCCTTGGATTATCACGACATTTTCTTATTGAAATACTTGAGCAGCAATAAGAATTCGGGTATTAGTATTCGAATGACACCAGAGTGCAAAACCAAACATGCTACTTTTTCTTCATGGCAGATTCCAGTTTATCTAGCATGGATTCAGGCACAATAATTTGACTGAAGAAACCCGAATCGCCATCTCCAGTATCCTCAGCAACTTCTTGTTCCAATTCAGTTCCCAGGATAAGCTGTAAATGAGGAACAAAACAGATCACTTGTTGCACGTTAGTCGATCTTAACCTCACATCCATGAGAGCGAGCTGTGTTCTTCGATCACCCAGTTTAATCAAGGAAACTACAATCCCGAACATCAGATCATCTTAACAATAATAGTTCTACAAAAATTTGATTATTATTATTATTATTATTATTGTTATTATTATTATTATTATTGATGTTATTTTCATTTTTGTTATTATGAAACTGATCAACCAACAATTTATACTTTTTAACCGAAAAATAAGCAACAAAACAGAAAAGAAGACTTGAAATTATTACTGTTGATTTTATAAATTTGAAGTAAAGTATGTCTCAATAGTAGTTGGTGTGACAAGACTGTGGCTACAGTTGAACTCTTAGCAAAAAGTCTTTTATTTTAGTGTAACAGAAGTGCTTAACGAAAATGTCATGAACACTTATGTCTATTAAGTAAAGCTCAAGTGAATTTGAAGAAAAATCTCGGTTTCATATGCGTTGTTTAATCTGTAAAGATGAGACATCAGTCTTAAAGCAACCCTTGAGATGTTCAATGAAGAGGCATTGACTGTGGTTGGCTGATCCCGATGTGGTGGTCTGTCAACTATCAACTGAGGGCAACTCTTAATGAATATAAATGTGAGCCGTATATAGCGGACAATCTAAACCCTCAATACCACAGTCAACTATAAATCATTGTAAAGGCATTGAGGTAATGCATAATGCGTACTAAAAGCGGCTATTATTTATTTATTTATTTATATATTTATGTTTATTTGTTTATTTATTTATTTATTTATTTGTTTGTTTATTTATTTATTTATTATTTGGCTGCCCAGTTACCTGTTTGGCCTCGTTCCTTGTGACGTCACCTCTCATCAACAGCAGGGCCATAGCATGGTCAGACCTGAAGTCGGGATACTTTTTAACTATTCCCTGATGAGAAAAGAAAACATTGACTGGGGAATTATTGTACTTTCGACGTCAGTCTAAAAAGCTCTTTTACTGAATAAAAACATGCAGAAATTCCAACTATCTATAAAACCTATCACAAATGGCAGCAACATAAATTCTAATTTCTATACCTGCATGGAGTTGTATATATTTGAGCGAAAGTAGTTTTTTTATTTCTTTTTGTTACTTCAATCTATTTCTCTTAATCCCTCTTATTGCTCATATTTGTTTTCAGTTAAAACCTTATAAGTCTCAGTTGCCCTTGGCTTTAGCTTGTTAAGAACCCTTGAGAAAAGAAATTTAAAAAACCTAACCCGCCGCGTGGCAAATATTATCATGCAACTTGGTGTTTATTACCATTAACGACGTTATGATACGATCTTCGCTGTTATGAACGCAATTTAAGCAATTGCGATAGAGAAGCCTGAAAAACATTCAGGCTTCAACGGGATTCAAACCCGTGACCTCTGCGATATCAGTGCAGTGCGCTAACCAACTGAGCTATGAAACCACATCTGTTGGGAGCAATTACAACTAGTTCAGTTCTTCTTTCCCCCTTCGCAATCATCATTGAATACAGTAGACCAAGTAAAGCAAATGTAAATTTACTTACAGAAAATTCAAGAAACAGCATTGACGTGTCTTTAAGCTTGATCACTTCCACCAGGGCGGTGAGTACCGAGCATCGCGACTTGGCCTTAGGGTGAAACGAAAACAGAGTAACTGGGTTATGGTAAGCAATGTACACTCTGGCCCAAAGGAAAGGCGTGCAATGAGTTCATAGCCCCTTCCCACATACACACACACAGACGGCGAAGGTCCACTTTTTTGTTGACCAACTACTTGAAAAAGTAACATTAACATTTTTGTTTTTCTCAACTGATTTTGACATTTAACACTTTGAATAACATCCATGCAGGTTTTTAAAGTCTGTTTTGTTTTTAGCCTGAGAATAAATTTGCCATAGTTTGTTGAGTCTCCGGCAACTTGATTAATATAAATTTCCTTTCATGACTTCTATACTAACAGACTTCCTGTACAATATTGCAATTTCCCCAAATGCGTAACCAATGTACATCATTACAATTTCAGGCTGCAAGTAGAAAATCTTACTATCTTCCAAAAACCAGAACAAACTATGGCAAGTTTACTATCAGGTTCAATGGTTCCATAATCTGGAATTCTTTTAAAGATGACCTGGTATCAAGGAGTAGCACTTGCTTTAAAAACAAATGAATCTTTTTTGATCTATAATTATTAATAAAAGTATTAGGATGTACGTGAACTCCCTTCCCTAAACTTTGTCTGTTTTTATTATCTGTGAGTAATGAGTTTTATTTTTTTCCTTGTTAGGTTTGTGAAGTTTCATATAAGGTAACACGCAATTTTTTAGCGCATGGGCCAGTCATTTAGCTCAACGAACTCTGCTATTTCTAAATGGCTGTTCTCTATCCATTAATATTCATATAGAAAATTGTAAATTTTTACTGAACACAATTGTTATTGTTGACTTGTTGTTATTGTAAGGTACACTTCACCCATCTCGACTATGCTTGTTACTAACAAAGCTATCTTTTAGAAGTTAATGCAAAATATGTTGAATGACAGTTTTACTTTGAATGAAAAAATTAGCTCCACAATTTTGTGCAGATGGATTTCCACTGTTTACTGGATGTGATACTACAGGACTTTTATGGACCTTTCCAAGCAAATCCGAGACTTTTCTACCAAATAAACTTGAATGCTTTAGATTTTTTTTCAAAAATCAGTTCGAGTTAATTACTCTTCAAACTATGGTTGAAATGCAAAAAATACACCGAGAATTTCTGTAATGCAAAATCGTCTGTAGAGTTAAACACAGACATGTTGTCCCATCAAAAATATTTCAACAAAGAGCTTATTTGTATTATTTTTGAAGTCATATAAAAGAAAGCTTTTGCCCCTTCAAGGATTTTCAAGGACTACGAATCAAATTCAAGGGCTTTCCCGGACCTGACTTGTTTTCCACAATTCCACGACTTTACATAGGATTTTCAAGGGCCGTGACAACCCTGGATTTTCCAAAAAATGAAAAAATCTAGTAGAAAGTCAAAATCTACAGCTATTTTAATTTTGTTATAGTCATTATTTCTTAACAAACACCAAGAACTGCTCAATACAGGGATAACAAAAAAAAATTAACGCTATGAGCAAACGTACATCTATATCTTTCGTTGCTAGCTTGTTAAATGTCTCCTCGATTCTTGTCGCTTCCTTTTTAACTTTCTCAGCAGCTTTTTTACGTTCTTCATAACTTTTGAAAGCAATCCGCCTGTAAAGAAGAAAAAATTTAGTCCACACTACCTTTGCTTTAAGGTTACTTCATTTTGTTAGGAAAACAAAGAAAACTTTTATTTGTGTAAGTGTAGCAGTAGCGACAACAAATAACAAATTCCTAACATTTTGAAATGTTGGTCATCATCTTATACCCAGATACTTTGAGACTGGCGCCAGGCTGCAGACTAAATAATAGGTGCCACAGACTAAACAATGTTTTATCTCTCTCGAGCCAGACTCCCAAGCAAGTCTTTCATTGTTTATACGTACAATCTGACTCAATCACGCTAAGGTCTTTGTCTAACTCATGCAAATTAATGACTCTGGACTCTAGTAATTGCATATTTTATTCAGTTTATCTTAATAATGGCGCCACGATGCCGCCAAAACAGAGGACTCTTTTGTCGTTAGTTTTTGCCGGTATAAATTTAATATCGAACTCATTGCTGATTAGAAGTCTGTCAATATCAGGTTCAAAGCTACTTTTTGTTTGATAATCTACTTGCATAGTGGCATTCCATTCATGTAGTTATTTACTTGTTTACATATAATAGTTCACTCTTATGTGATGACCTATTTGTTGTATGACAAATTATTGCATGGTGACGTATTATGTGACAACCTTATTGTTGCATGATAACTTACTTATTCATGAGAGCTCTGATGTATTCCAGCAAAACCTTCTTGAGTGCTTCGTCCACCAGAAAATCAAGAAACCTGCAAAGGGAGCGTCTTCGCATGAGACAAATACTGAATTTATATTGGTGAAGAGAGATCAATGGTTTACAAATAAAAGGGATTCGTCTCCCCACTGAAAAAAAGTACCAGTCAAAATCAAACATATACCAACAAGGCTGTTAAGGTCTACATAAATTTGTATATAGTTGACCCCATCAAAATTTTTTCACACTTGAAATTAAAGGGAAAAAAAACAGAATAAGTTTGAATAAACAATACCGACTGAAACAAGACTAAAGTCAAATGTAAGTGGTGCTAAGAGAAAAAAGCCTTTAAAGTTAGGCAATCTAACTCCCAGAAGAAGGTGGGGCAAAGTGTATTTCAAATATTAAATTATTTACTCTGATTTCATGTGTACGTAGTCGTGGTGGTAGTCTTCAAATGTAACGACGATAGTCTCTACTGCAGTGTTCTGCTCGATCCTGGAACAATAAAGGATGTGTAACACGTTTCAAATATTAAAATATAGATAAAAGGAAACAAGTTTGGTAAAATGTTAAAATTCAAACGTTTTCGACTTAAAAGTCATCGTCAGGGAACGATGACTGATGATGCGTCCATGATGATAACTTCTGGACGATTGAGTAACAGACTTGTTAAGATTTTCCACACATATACAACAACTTTAAATTTCTTAACGATCGTGTTTCAGCAGTAGCATCTGCCTTCGTTAAAAATAATGACAATAGTAATAGATACTAATATAATAGAATTATGTGGGGTACAATAGTGGCGTACAATATTGTAGCCATATAAATATATTATATTGTATTATATTATATTATTATTCTATTATTTCATTATTTTTCCTATATATACAATACCATTAACAATTTCATTAAATCACTGACGAAGGCAGATGCTACTTCAGAAACATGACAAAAACGGATTTTAACATTTTTATCAAAACTCTTAACCCGTTATCTATATATTTTAACAATTTTGGCGAGTATATTAACACAATACATATAATTTTATTATACATGTTTTCAAGCACAAATTACACAAGATAATGGACTTGTAGGATTCAATTTCTTAACTAAGTCAAGAAAAACAAACTCTACAAAGTAGATCAAACATTCATTATGGTGTTTTTAAGAGGCTTCCAACAACAAACAAAGCCGTACAGTCGTCCACCAATATTTGACAACCTTTCGTCACCACTAAAGTTTGATTGTCCAATTAATATCATTACGAGTAGCTTAATTGCATTATACTTCAATTAATGACGAGGACGCTTTCCTTTTTTTGAGCTTCATCAGCATAATTAAAACTTTCTTATGCTTAAACTTTAAGAATTTGCGGTAGACAGTAGACAAAAAAGAAAGGTTCAATGTCGCATAGACATCAGGATGCTGTCTTGTAACTAATTTGCGGTGCAGCCGTTGTGCTGTTTAAACGATATTTTAAGCAAAAATCAAAAGTCTACACGATTGTGGCCCAACCATAAGTTCGTTTCTTTATTTTGGAAGATCAGTGTGTTACCTCAGGAGTGATGTGTTGACATGTAAGGCCTTATCCTAGCTAATACAACATACGTGTAACGCTGGAGTTTAATGTCTTTTCACTGATCTGCTTACCTATCAACTCTAGTTGGTTAGATACAACACACATAGCATGGTTCAAAACAAATTATTAACCATGGCTAAAACATGTTAGCTGTTTTCAGAGCTTGTGGTTAGTATTAGTTACGTTGTAAAAAAAAAGATTGAGAAGATGCCGCACAAGGAAACCCGGCAAGACTGGGGAAATGGGACTAAAATCTGTAACTGGAATCTACTTTGAATCCTGCATTGTCAGTAACAGCATTAGATAGGTATCAATTAATTCCAAACTCCTACCAAGGTGGTGTGAAGAGCTGTGCAAAGTAAGGCTGCAAGTCCAAAAACACTTCTTCCAACAGATAAACACATCTGTAAAAACAACAAGACTGTGTTAATACAAAACCGTGTGGAAAAAACTTTTAAAAACAAGATGGTCTTTTTAACCATAAAAATAAATCTGACAAATCTGAAGTAAATGAACACATACACTTCTCGTCCAATCTGCTGAAAGCAGTCAACGATACTCTTAAAAATCTGTGCCCTTTCTTCACCAAATGTTCCTTTGCCAAGCTCAGCAATTAATCTTTCCTAAAAAAAAGAAAATGCAGGACAGACTAGTTAATATAGGAAATATTCTTCAATAAATGAGTGCGAGACCTGTCCGGGAAAATAATTGACCGAGGTCTTCCATTGTACAGACCGAATACAGCGAGATTCTTAAGAGCGGGCAAATATTTTCCCGGACAGGCAGAGCAAATGAGGTTATTTATAAGATATCTATTACATGCCTTTATTCTTAGGTCAGTAAACGATTAGTTATGCGCATCAGGGTTAGTGAGAAATCAGCAGTCCAATAATTCCCCGGTCTGTATGGGTGTTGATCGGGCCGATATTGGGCCAATCAGCATGCACAATTTGGTTATTGGCTCTAGAAGTTTGACTTACTATGTAGTAAAGACTCGTTCATGCTGGAAAGACGACTCACTCAACACTAGGAATGGTAAAAACGGGTTCACCGCCAACCTTTAACTCAGCATTAGAGTAAGCAACCTTATACTAAAACAAAGTGCTTATGATTGTAGGAAAACAATTGCGAAAATTGGTGAGAAAAAAATATTTTTTCAATGGAAACATCAAACAGTATCTGTGGAAATGAACCCTGAGATGTAATTTGGTGTAGGCCTACCTTCAGTTGTTCTGTAAAGTTGATGGACGCATAACAGTTGTTTGCAATGGCGATCTACAACAGAAAGGGAACAAGGTGTGTTTAAATCCAAGCATCAAACGGTTGGTCAACACTGTGGACTAACAAGGTGAGTTTGAGGTCTTTAAAACATAGGGATCTGACCTCTACAATTGACTGCAGCGAAAAAGATGGTGACTTAATCGTTTACTCAAAATTCCTAGCATAGAAAAATCCAAAAGTGCCCATAAAAACGCATAGAGAAAATCTGTAAACCTCAAACTTGACACACGCAGTGTCGTTAGTACAAGGAAGAGTTTTACCAGCTGTTTCCTTCTCTGGTACTCTTTAAGCAATGTTTTGCCCGCAAGGCAATGTGGTGAAACTTACATCCGCCAGCTTTTTCGGTATGGTCAATAAAAACTGCTTTTTAGGGTAAGTTTAGTTTAAATCAGGAAAGAAGAGAGCCAGTTGTTGCTCACTGACCATATACTCCACAAATCTGTGAGGTTGGCTCCTGTCTTCAAAGTGCTTACTTTTGTAGCTCCGTACAGCACCTAATGAGATCAACACAATCATTCTAATGAAATCAACTTATCAACTGTATGGTTATTCGTCAGTCTGTACTACATAGATTCATTTAAGCAGAATAGTTACGAGAATGATTATCATAAAACAAGTCTAAGTGTTTCACAATACGTTAAAGACAAATAAGAAGATAAAAAAGAGCACTTACTTCTATATTCCCTTTGAAAGCCCTGCATTTCCTCCAGGCAGTTATCCAAAATCTGTATAATTTGTTAAAAACAGATAAATAAACAAAACAGAGTTTATTTAAAGGCGAAGGCAACTCTGTTTGTAGCTGATATATTGTCCCTACCTTGGAGAACATCGGTTCTCCGTTCAGTAAATAAACCAGTTAGCTAAGGCTCGGGTTTCTGCTTTTTTGAGAAACCCCTCAAGTAACCACACCCTGTAGCTTTGAAAAAGTTAATGTCTACGAAAACAAGTCCACAGCACACCATTAAACCAACAGAAAGTCAAAATGATTTCACCTTTAATGTTAGATCTTCTCCTGTACGCGCTGCAACTTGAATCTGAAATAAACATCAATTACAATATTGTTAAGAGATTGACTGGACGCTATAAACGCCATTACAAACGGTCAGAGTGTTCATAGTTCCAACCCTTTCATGATAATAATGGCAATAATAATAATTATTATAATAGTAACAAAAACAATAATAATTAATAATCAGCAGTTTCCAATGGAAAGGTAAATTCTGCACATCAAACTTCAACAAATGGATATTACTGTACTTGAACGTGTAAAAATACGACAAATTTCAGCTTGCTAGGCAAAGCTCGAAAATGGGGAATAGTATAGATTATGACTGCTGCTTTGCTGCACAGTAATATAACAATAGTAAGAAATGGAACAAATGCATGCTTGGATCAATGTGATCATCTTCTGAGAGGTCAAAACTTTGAGCAGCGTAAGAGAAACCCAGAAAAAAAAACCAAACTGCCCCAAGTGGGAATCAAACCCATGACACCCCGATCACATGGCTCTAATCACAAGCTACCAAGGCAACTACAATAACAGAGAGAGAATTTTAAAACCAAGCAAATTGTTCATCTTTCCCAAGATTTGTCCCTTTCCTCCATTCGTAGTACTCCATCTTAAGAATTTAAAGTGCATATGAAGGGAAAAAAAATATTACTCCAGTGGATAGACCTTGCTTAATGAGGAATAGTGGTGAAGAAACTTTGTGAAAATCTGTCCTGGTTCTCGAAATATCAACATTTAAAGTTCTCAACTGATGACGTCATGTATGCTTCCAACAAATTTGCATTCTATTTAAATCTGCTGCCAAT
>JAOBRD020789541.1:0-13634 GCA_027575215.2 Hydrozoanthus sils
TCGGAGGTCCAGGTGATTTAATAAAAATGTTTCGGCCGTTCGGCCTTCATCAGTTAAAAATATAAAAAGTATATACATGTTAAAAATCTAGAGACAAAAAGATTTTTATCTCTAGATTTTTAACCTGTATATGTATATATATATATATATGTAAATATATATGTAAGTGTGGGATAATTTACCCAATTGATCTCTGTCTGACTCTGCCCAAGTTAATCTGCGAAACCAAAAACAGAAGTGAAACTTTACTGCTCTCTGTAAAATTCATATTGTAAAATAAGATGAAGAATTCTTTTATTCATAGAATGTTTTTTTTAACTTCATATATGTATATATATGATTATCAATATGTTTTTTACACCATGCTTTGAATGATGAAGATAACATGGCTAGTTAGTAGTTTAGAAGATAGAAAATCTCAGAGTTTAATTTTCCTTAATACAATGTTTTTACTTATAAGATGCACTCATTTAGAATTTTAGGGCCTATATTCCATTCAGATTCAAAACATTTCAAATTCTGTTGTTTCATCTAATGATAAGATAAGATATCAAAGGATAATGGAAGGTATATAATCTAGAGAGATCTGTTAGGATTAGTAAAAATTTCCATAGCAGGGCTTGAACTTACCACTTAGATAGGTGGCCAGTGCTGCCAAAAAATGAATGCTAGATAATAGTTTTTTAGAACTTGTAGCCAGCTGGCTATAGACTTTTAACACACTAGCATGACATAGATATATATTCAGTTTATTGGGAAAACGAGTCCACAGTCAATCTCAGTACATTAATAATAGTAAAGCTACAAAGTCTCATAAAGATTGGCCGCAATTTGATGGAGATATAAAGGTTTGAAACTGGACAATTTTCCAATGAAAAGTAAAGTGGATGGGAATCAATGCCCATCCAGCCTCGTTTCCATGTTTTCCCAATACATTTCTCCATAATAATAAGAACAGAAGCACAAGTTTCAAAACTTCATATCTGCATTAGTTTTTGGAAGTGTTTACGAAATTTTACAATTTTGCTAAAACGGATAAGCTGAGCTTGGTGCTGGCAACAGTTTCTTGATATGTTTGATATGTTTTCACATAAAAAGGGTGTATTGCAAGATTGTGTGGACCTTTTGCAAATGATTAATTTAGAGTTATTGTTTCTAATAATATATGCTAAATATTGTGATGAAGGTAACTATGAAGCTTATCGGCTTTCTTTGGCAAATATATCTAGAAACAAATGCAGTTAATGATTCTTAGCACATAGGTACAGACAATAGTACAAATTAGACATTGGAAATAGATATATGGTTAACCAAAACTTTCATTTTCAGTTATTTTTTTTCTAACTTGATTAGGTTTAAGATTAGTGGTCGGATGCTGGAATGATCATCCTTTTTAACAAACATAGTAATTATGCTTGCAAATATGTTTTCAGGCTCACCCTACCTTACTAATTTTGTTTAAATATTGATTACTTAATAAAAATACTTCAACCATTCTGTACAACTCCAAGAATCTAACTAGCTGCACAAGTTCTTTAGTTTTCGTAAAGCATTAATTTTATGTACATACTAAGAACTTGCTTATTATAGTGTAGTTCACTCAAACAAATGGCTCTTTAAAAATATTGCTTAGTGTTTTATCTTCTAGGATTTGTATCATTGCCATATTTCAAAAACATTATTTTGTACAATACAGACCAAAGATTTTAAGAAGTGCAGAGCACAACTAATAATTTGATTTGGTGGGAATAAATAAATGCTGTCTTTGATGTTGCTTAAGATTGAATACAACTTAGATTAAAAAATGTAAACTGATATTTTATTCAAAAGGATGTTTTTTTTAGCTTTGTTTATATTTTCTCAAGTTTATACCAGTCCTGTATTTAGGAATTTCCTGTCCATAGAGCAAAACTGTTTATCTATTGAAATCTTACTATGGGTGTGTTTCAAAGGCTTACTGACCCTGAGTTAAATTGTTAATTTGTGGATTGTCATATAAATAACTGATTAACAATTTTTAGAGTAATAATTATAATAAACTAATTGCTATTCTGAGCCACCAATACCGTATTATATTGACAGCTAGTTGAGAGAAAATATATTCCCTATAGGGCGGAGTGGCAAAGCCCTGAAGCCTGATACAAGAAATATATTTTCACCCAATGCTGCCAATATAATCCGGTATTGGCAGCTCAGAATAGCAATTAGTTTTTGTATCCCAACTTTTTTATTTTCAAAGTGTTTTAGCAGCAAATCAGACAAATAACTTATAAAAATGCTGCTGATTGAACTACATTTTCTCAATACTATCATATACGCTACCATGGAAACTGCTGGCGTCATTGTTGTGAGTGGAAGTTTTGAATTTTTTTTTATGACAACTTGACACAGCTTTGGTTTTCATTATAGGTTTTTAAAAAAAGTCAAATATTTTTATCATGTATACCACAGATGAAATACTAGAAAATGCCAAATTTTAATTTCGAGTTAGACTTTGGTTTTAATTCAATTGGTGGTGGCCGAGACAAAACAGGAGCTAAAAGTATGGCTGCCTCAAGAACTGAAGAAGAACAGTTGTTGTTCCAGTGACAGGAGAGGAAATAGAGGTGTTTGTTAATCAGCAAAAAGTCCAAAATACAATGAAAGCTACCCAAACGGCGCTTTGAAGATTGAAGTCGTAGTATTTTCAGTACTATGGTAAAGAGCTCAACCTGAAGAGCGTATCAAAGGAATCAGTTAAAACATTATTGATGCACTTTTTCCTAGAAATAAGAGACACAAGGAAAAACAGTATTGGTGCAGAGTACGAGCCTTCAACACTAACTACATACTGTAACTGTTTAATAAGAAGATATTTCCTTGAGCTTCCGGTGGGTGAAGGTGAGCGATTCGACATTGGTGAAGATGAAGTTCTTTGGAAAACCTTAATTTCGAAGCAGAAACAGTTGAAGAGTATTGGAAAGGGAAGCCTCCTTAATGCCCATGATCCTCTTGATGAAGAGCATATTGAAAAGTTGTGGTCTAACGGAGCCATTTGTCTTAACAATCCATGCCAATTGTTACATCTTGTATGGTGGAACAATGTAAGGATGCTAGCCACAAGAGCCTGCAAAGATCAGCTGGAATACAAGATTGAAGATTTACAAGATATGGGTTCTTTTTACATTTATAGTGAGAGGTCTACAAAAACAAGAAATGGTGAAGATGACCGTCCCTCTAAGTGACAAAAATACATCAACAAGATTTTTCAGATGGATGATGGTCTGTGTGATCCTTACAGAGCTCTTAAGGAATACTTAAGTCACTTGCCTTCAGGTGTTTCAAAATGAGTTCTTCCTTCAGCCAATCGAAAATCCAACAGGGAACATATAGTACAAAATGTTGCCACTCAGCAATAATGAAACAGATGGTACAGATTGCAGGTATAGAAAATGAAGGGCACTTCACTGCAACCTCTGGTAGAAAAACTGCAATTCAAAGCCTCTGCAGCAAATCACGTATTCTTCTGGACCATACTTTACTCAGATGTTCTTTATCTTTGTGTGTTATCTACCTGTTGAGAATGGATAGTATTATTAAATTTTATTGCAGTCATATGTTTGTGGTTGTTGTCTGAACCCAACTGACAAGTGCTTTTCCATTTTCTGAGTTTGAATAGCTGTGCCCAATGTAATCTATTTATAATATGATTATTCTTGTGTTTTGATTATGTAAAATTAGTAAGGTTAAACGTATAGTTTCCTATAAAAAAGTTGTTTTAATTTTTGCCATAATTGTGGTTAGCGAATGAACTGAAATTTAAATGTTCCCTTGTGTAAAAACTAATGAGTGATGGAAATTATTTACAAAAATAAACTCATTGTTTTGTTTAATTGTTCAAGTTTTGTTTGTGTCTACTTAGTAAATTAATGTAATTTATTTTATTTCCTGTTACATAAATTATTTTTTAAAAAGAATTTATATGTACAAAAGCATCTGAATAGAATGAATTATAAATGATTGAAATTATGATAATAAAACAGATCTGTAAGTGCTTTAATTTACATATTAGATTCATTTCATTTCATTGGCTTACGTTTTTTTTTATATTTCAGGAACAACAAGAATTAAGTTCAACAGATTTTCCAGAATATTACATTGATCAAATAAAAAGTTTAAAGAATGTAAGTTGATGAAGTTTTCTATTAAATCAGTTAAAGGGAGTTTGTTTTGTTATTTAACCTTTTAATGTCAAACACAAAAAATTTTTTGTGTTGATTCTTCCAAACAAGATAATATTAAGGTCTGGGCCCAGTTCCTCAAAACCCAGATTAACTTAACCCAGGGTTAACTCTTAACAAAACCTATTGGTTGTTATTGTAGTTAACCCTGGGTTAGCACTAATTGAGTTTTTAGGAACCTGGACATCTTCTTACTTAACAGTTTAGGAGAATTTAGCTTTTTGTGCTCACTAGTTCTTCCCCTTTTAATTTTTTCTCATAAACAAATAACATACTTGCTTCAGGGCACAGTTAATAACCTGAAACAAACTAGAATCCTATCACAAATGCTGCAATCTGATTGGCTAACCTACTCACTGTCTATGGAATGATAGACAGCGAGTAGGAAACTGCTGGTGTTTTTAAGATCATTCCATTGAAATAGAACCCACACTTAGATTTTTGTCAAACTTTCCTCATTTGTCAATCATTATATGAAAACTGCAAAAATGAAATAAAAAAGGGTGTGCCCATATTAACTTTCAAGATATGATTGATACAAATACCCCCTCCTGGGCTATTTTTCTGTTATTGTAAGATTAAAACTAAAACTCTCAATTCCTCATGTGGCCAACTAATATAACATTGAGGAGCATAAGGGAAATAAAGGGAGATTACGTAAAGAGTTCTTCTGGATTAGGAGAATAATTTTCTTGTGATTTTCAGCAAAAACATTTTTGATAAAGAGGCATTTTCGCATGCTTTTGTTGTTGCTATGTTTCCAATACCTAAAGAAACAGTGTATTCTTGTCTATGTTTTTTATATTTTTCTACACTTGCAACACTCAGATTGTTCCTATTTCTTCTCTTCAGAGATTCCTGTTGAAATTTGATTGATTGACGAAAAAAATTGTGGGGTACCCATGTTTGTTTAGGAGAAACTCTAGGAAAACTGGCAAAACATGCTTTTTTTACCTCACTTCCAAGGGGAAACTGGGAAAAGTTAAGCAAAACGCCCCATATATATTATGAAGAAAACTTCTTTTTTGCATTTTTTTCTGATATGTCTTTGAGAGCTCAACATTCACTAGAATATGACGAAAAATATGTAAACATTTTAAAATTTCTACAATATACACAGCAAAGATGCGCAATGCAAAACTGGAGAAATACCTTGAACAAAAAACAGACAGTCTCTTTAAACACTCATTTTTGTCGGTTTAAGTTCAAAGGTAGTATGCTAGTTGATTTCTATTAATTAAAAACAATAAATTATTAGAGTACCTGTTGTTGTTTTCTGTGAATCTTATAGTCAAATTGTGGCTTCACGCCTTGTTGACTATTGACTGTTAAGAAAGTCCATCTTACAGTCTAATTGTTAAGTAATATAAATTCAGTCTATTCAGATCCAGTTAGTAACTTTAGTTATATTGTATAATAAAATTATATTGATTTTATTTCACACTCACACAAACCCAAACCCAAATGACTGGAGACAAAACTTCTTCTTTCTTCATTTTAAAATACAAGCATTTAGCTGTACAATAACCTTGATGGTACAAAGGATATTGTAAACTGTGGTGCATTTGAGAGAATTTTAAAACAAGTCATTTAAAAGCACCTAACCTTAAGTCTTGTGAAATTTGCTTACATTTATTTGCACAAGTTTGCTTGGTATTTTATCTCATCCAATGTTTTTGATTATCAGTGGAATATATGCTAACTTAAATACATGCAACGAGTTTACATTTCTGCAGTTCTGAATTGTTTTAAATTATTTTGTTCCCTAGGTATATGTTTCTAAAAGTGAAGAAGATTTAGAAGTTCGGAGCAAGTTTGTTGATGGGTTAAAAACTGCTCTAAGAACACAACCCTCAAGGTAAATTGTTATATTAACTTTAACAGATATATAAAAAATACCTTTTTTCTAAAAATTAAATTATTTTCTGTATATTTATAAATGAATCCCCTACTAGCTCAAAATTCATGCAAAACTATGATAGTATAATGCAAATTTACATATTTAAAAGTTTAAGAATGCTTTGTGTGGGTGAACCCAGCTCCATTTACTTAAGATAGCTTTCATTTGATGTAATAAAAATTCTAACCTTGAGCTTCCACAATTTAGAACTTGAAAACTGATACTGGTGTATAACCAAGGTTTACTCAATGCAACTTACAAATGTCTTCATAACTTTTGCTGTGACTGCTCTTCCCTTTGACTGCAGGAGACAAATTATTATCAAATCGCTTATGGCGTTTTTCAATCATTTCTAGGAAAACCCTGTTTCAATTTGTTTCTTAAAAAGTTTCAATAAAGCCTTGTTATTTTCTTTCTGTTTTACTTTTTTTAAGAAAAGGGCAGAGTGGTGCAGGAGTAAGTTAGAGCAGGGTGCCACAAAGCTGCTGAATAACTCTATGTAGAAAATTTCAGTGATAGCAATTTTCCTTACTATTGGAACTGTAAACTCTTGTAAGTCTGAAAACATGTACAAAGCACATTTATAGCAGTTTTACTATCTTACAAATATTCATGAAACCAATCTTTAGTTCTTTTTAGAATTAATTTCATGTTTATTTGTGGTTTTAGATTTGTACATAGGTTCATTGAATTAGATGGTATTCAGTGTTTACTAGAGTTTCTAGACAGCATGGATTATGACACTTGGTAAGTAAGAATTGAAATTCAGAGTTTTATGATTGGGCTTCCAGCTCGGCTTCCGTTGGCGGCGCAGTGGCCAAGTGGTTAGCATGTTCGGCTCGTAATCCTAAGGTTGCGAGTTCGAGCCCCAGCCAGACCACTGTGTTGTGCCCTTGAACAAGACACTTAACCTGACTTTGTTCCAGTCGACTCAGCTGTATAAGTGAGTACCAGTTCTGCTGGGAACTTACCTGTGACAGATCAGTGTCCTGTCCAGGGGGAGTCAAAGACTCTCATCTGCTTAGCACTATGGAAACCAGAGATAAGCGCCGGCCTAATGGGCCAGTAGGCTCGAGAAAGGATTTAGCTTTTTTTTTCAGCTCAGCAAACAGGGCTCAAAATTAACTTTTTTCCAAGCAGCCAAATGGCTACCAGAAACAAAAAAAAAGATAGCCTGAGCATAAGTTTTAGTAGCCTTATGTATGTATATTTTCAACATGTAATCCAAACCATGTCTGTGTCTGTAGCAGTGTGCACTAAAATCATTGCATTTGTTTCAAGATACGTTTGCCCAAGAAAGCAAATATGCTTCATTTGTATATCACTTCAGTATTTATTATTATTTTGTTAAAAACAGCAATTCTTAATTAGTCAGTTGCAAAGGTTCCACACTTGTAATCTTGTAGTATTCATCTGTTTTTTTGGTAACATTGGCTACCTATAGGTGGCTAGTTTTTAACCCTGGTAAAGCCCAAGTTATTTTTTATTTACACTTTTTGTTTCCCTTAACTATCAGTCTTGTTCTTATCTTTGTTGGTATTAGCATCAATATAGTGCACAAGGTGGAAATCAAAATAAAGTAAAACATTAGAGTTGAATATACCCAAAAGAAAATAATTTTTTCATCAAGTTATTATAGTTTAGTTTGTAAAATATAAGTATTCTAATTAGTTGTTGTCATATTATATTCTTTGCTTAGAAGATCTTTTTATTAGTCTCAGACTGATTTCAATTTTATTTTTTGCAATTATTTCATCTTTAATACTATACCCTTTGTTTTGTTTAGTCAAAGTAAAATTCATACCGGAGTAATTGGTTGTTTCAAAGCTCTCATGAACAGTTCTGTAAGTATAAAGTTTTTTTGCTTGATTTTTACGTATTAAAACTATTATACATTGTTCATTCCATTATTTAAAAAACTATGTACATATACATAATTATACAAACAAAACATACAAACTTTATTTCTACTCAAATTTTAGAGTAGTGTATAAAATAGCTAGTAGACTTGTGTAAAGCATTGTTGAGACACCATAAACACAAATTACATGTACAATTAAATTATTCGCCTATATTGATAAAGGAACCCTCCACCCTATAACATTATTGGTCTCAAATTAAACTTTTATTAATTCTGTGTCCATATCAGCAGCACAAATTTGATAATTTTGTGCATTTAACCAATGCCTAGCAATTTGTTTTCATCAGTTTTACAGTTTGAATTTATCGTGCGCTGCCATTTTGAGTTGTGACGTAGCATGGTTGCAGTGCCAGACCTGCTCTCGTTCATTGCTGTTGTATTCATCAAGAGTGGAGACTGGCACTGCAACTAAGTTATGTCACAAGTCAAAATGGCAGCGTGGGGGAAATTTAAAAAAAATGATCAAACTAAATTGCTTGGAATTTGTTATATGCGCAGAATTATCAAATTTGAGCTGCTGATATGGACATAGACTTAATAAAAGTTTTATTTGAGACATTTAAAGAATGTTATACAATGGAGGATTTCTTTAAACTATGTACAATGTTCATTCTATTATTATCAGATGTAAGTATTTGTATGTGATGTGTGGTATTGTGGTCTACTGTTTTAAACTTAGCCTTACTATTTAGTAATATACTTAATGTTTTATTATTATAACAACTACTATTATAACTGTTATTGTTTTCATTATCTTGGTACAATAATTATTTGTGTTAGTACTTACTTTCATAAAATTTTGTTTGTGTTGCAGCATGGCCGAGCACATGTGTTAGCACATCCAACCTGTATCAATGTTATTGCACAGAGTTTAGTTACAGAGAACATTAAAACCAAAACACAAGGTACATACATAACTATGTACTGAGATACAAACTATTAATTACTAGCTAAGGTTTTTCTTGTAAATGCAGCCAGGTAATTTGTGTTCTTGTAATGCACAACTTGTGAAATAAATTGGGAGATGAAAGGTAATTACTTAAATCCTCCTGTGGAGAAGCATGTAGTTATCAGTTTGTATAGCACTTTTTTTATTATAAATGATGATAACTTGGTACACAAAACATATTCTGTAAAACTACAAGGTTATGAAATTAATGCTGGTGTCAGTTTTTGTTTAATTAGTTTTTGCTCAGTCCTCCTATTCCTGCAGTTCACATTAAGATTAATGTGTGTAAGGTTTTCCCATTTTTATGTTGTAAAAGAAAAATTCATAGAATTACTCATCACTAAGTGTTGCAGTGCTTTATGGAACATGAGGAATGTTAGGAAGAGAGGTTCCTTTGTTGTGACACTTATTGTGATAATAGTAATTATGATGAGCAAAAAGCCACCCTTAAAAATCCATCGTTAGTTCATTGGTGTTACTGTTATTGTGAGAAAGTAGTTTTTTGTTTCTGAGTTTAAAGATGAGTGTTGACTTCACATGAAAGCTGTGCAATTATACTTTGTAGTTTAGCTCTTGTTTTTCCTGCATTATGTCAAGTGTTTATTATGGTAATGATACCTAGCCTGGTGGGTATTGAAAATTAAGATCTTACCTGATTTGTGTTTGATTATGTTAAAGTTGTGGAGATCCTTGGTGCAGTTTGCTTGGTCCCTGGAGGGCACAAGAAAGTCCTAGATGCTACAATGCATTACCAGAAGTATGCTGAAGAAAGGACACGGTTTCAGGTTTGTCCATTTTTAAAATTTATGTACTAGGTTATTCTGGGCTCTCCTAAAAGTGTGTCATTTGGTATCATATCATACTTCAATTTGTTCTTCTACATATTAGGGGTTTTTTCAGTTCTGTAAAGTATCTTTTTTTACTGTCTATAAAATTGATTAAGAAAATATTTTTAATTGTTGTTTACATATTAAGCAATAAATAAAGTTCAAAACTTAAAATTCTTACAATTTTTTTCTTTTGAAGTAGTGGATTTGTTTACTAGTATTGATTTAAGCCCAGTGCCTTCTGAGACTGTAAGATTTAAATAATCTGTAGATGTTGATATTTACCACTTCCTTATGCAGTGATGTAATTTAGATAACAAAGAGGAATAAACAGAGAAGTCCAAATGGCATTTAATCTAAGCTGCTGTTGACAATTACAAAATGTTAGGAGAAGAACACTTCTACAAACATTTATGTAGTCAGACATTGGTGAAGAAAAAATTACTTGTTCGGTAAGTTGTAATAATTACTCTAACTTTGTTTCCCAATTATTCAGACACTTGTTAATGATTTGGATAGAACAACTGGTTTGTACCGAGACGAATTTAACTTGAAGATTGCTGTGATGTCATTTATCAATGCTGCTCTACGATATGGAGCTGGGGCTGTGAGTATTCATTTATTGACTTGTACAAAAGGCAATAAATTATTATAATAGTACAGTAAGATACAGTTGTTGTGGCTAATGACTATAACTTGCACAAACTGGAAATAAATTAAGCTTAAAAAAGAAGCCAATTAGAATATAATAAATATGGTATCCTGTACTTTATCTGGTATTTTAATTTTGTTTGCAAGGCAAAAATGTTAGAGGGGCAGATAATAAATATAAGAAAACTTTGTAGCTTGTTGCATGCAGTGTTACAGTTCATTCCACAAAAAAACTTTTTTATAAAGTTCTAGTATTGTAATTTGGCTATAGTACGGTGTAAATGCTTCAAAATTGATTAATTTATATTATGCATCATTCCATACAAATCCTTTGCTTTTTTTTCAGGACCATCTTGAGTTCAGAGTTCATCTTAGATTTGAATTTTTAATGCTTGGAATTCAACCAGTGATTGAAAAACTGCACACCCTTGAAAATGCTACATTGGACAGGTGTGATAATTGGACTTTTAGTCAAAATAATATTAGTTAACTAAATTAGGGTTGGGAGGGGAGGAAGATACAGGAGACAAAGATTTGGGTTCAATGACATTGCAGTAGGTTGATAATCTACTATTGGCACTTTTGTTTTAAAAATTATATTTGCTATTTATTGCACTTTATAATGATTGATGCAAGTAAGAAAAAAAATGATTGGGTAGTTTTATAATTTCAAAGTTAAGATGATATGTTGCCAGCATTATTGGTTAATATTTGATTTGATGAATTCACTCATCAATAGAAACTGTGAAAAGAGTTTCCTGTTTAGAAACTGATGCACTTTTGGTATTTAAATATTTTTTTAAAGCATTTCATTTCAAAATGAAATTATGTTAAACTAGACAGACCAATCTTTAGTAAGCAAGTTTATGTTAAGGTTAATTTATGCCAAAAGTACAGTGGAAGAAGATCTTAAATGAAGGATCTGAGGTATGCAATGAAATGTATGGTTCTTTGAAAATTATATTTGCTGTTAGTAGCTAGCTCATGAGTAGCTCAATCAAGGCTGGATTAATTCATGAAAGGGTTTGATTTGTAGTAGAGAAATGCTGTAACTTCCTCAAGACTCTAATACTACAGGTTTGCTGCATTTTCTTACAAATTATAAGGTAAGTCTGCAATAATTGATGCAGATTTGCCATTTAGAACTTTGAGACAATCACTTGCCACTTAAGGCAGAGTTATAAACTGAACCCTTGAATAGCTAATGCAAATGTCTGATTTTATGCATGTTTGTACAGTTTTGACAATTTGAAACAAAGTTTTGATAGGTTAAATGTTTGGCAGAGTATAGAATTTTACTCTCTCACTGTCATTTTGATTATATTATTTTGTTTCCTAGACATTTGGGCTTTTTTGAAATGGTAAGACATGAGGATGAAAAGGAAATTGCAAGGAGGTATGGAACGGTAAGTTTATAAGAAAAGGCTCAAATGCACTGGTAAGGTTATTGGAAACTCTACTTTGGTTGAACATATTATTTCTTTTTCTAAAAGACTCACAAAAAACCAACTTGTGAGAAAATATTTTATTTTCTTATTAGTTTTATTATGATTGGTTCACAATTAAGTGGTAATCAATAGCTATAATTCTCTAAGCTGTTGTAAATATAAATTTTGGTTTTGGCTTTGAAACTGAGTGTAACTTTTTAAAATTGTTGTATTTTTGTTAAGTACAAATACAATAATGTTAGTTTGCTCTTAAGCTATAAACACAGGAAGAACTTGAGTTCATTCTTGTATTATGCCTAGATGCAGAACAGAATAATGCTATTTGAAAGTCAAAAATGTGTCAAAAACAACCCTAGAATCTTAAAGGACTATTTAACCCTTTCACCATCTTGAATATTTTGTCTGCCCTAGCCTTGACCTTGTATTTCTTTATTCACTGTACAGAACAGCTATCTCAATTCAAAGATAAAGAGATATTTCAAAAAACACATTTTCCTCAATAACGGTTTTATTTCATTAGAGAAAATTAGTTAAGAAATATTTAGTTTAGAGTTTCATCCTTGGGAAATTTAAATTGTAGTTCTAAATGATGAAACTTAATTATTTGGTGTTAGATTTCTGTGTACACAGAACTATCAGTATTTTAGCTGCTGATATGAAAACAGCCAAGTTGACAAAATTTTTCTTTAATTTGGGACCAAAAATGTTGTACAGTCAAGGATGACTTCAAGGGATGAGTTTGTTTCAAATAGGATCATTGTTTTGATCTTTTTGTAATAAACTCGTAACCAAGGCATGTTGCACTTTTAAAGTCTTGAAACAGTACATATGTTGTTGTTTTGTGTTTCAGCAATACATAGACTTTCGAAGTGCAAGTGGCATGCTTGAACTGTTGAAGCGAAAGCTGAGTCATACTGGTGCTTATCCCCACTTTCTTTCAATCTTACATCATCTGTTGTTAATGCCAAGTAAGTATGTTGTTCATTTGTGGAGACCTGTACATCCATTTCATGTTTATTTGTGAAAACCATTTCTCTAGCCACTAAATCTGTCTTGAAGCTCACTTTAAAGCTTGTAAGATCTGTGCATGTTCTACTACAGCCGGGAATCCCTATAACTTTTTACTAATTGGGTTGCTGATTCCTTTTTGAATCTATTTCTTCTTGAATGGCTTAATTTCTAATTTTCCTTTTTAGATGAGCATGTGATAGCCCGGCGGGCATGGCAACTGATAGACCGGGTAGTACAGCAAATTGTACTGCAGCAAGAGGACGGGGGGGATCCAGATGTAGCACCTCTTGACATCAATGTCAACTACATTTTGGACACGTAAGTAACCTTATTATAAGCCCAGCTTGAGTTTCACTACGAACTTCAACAAGCTTTAATAACAGAAATATAGCATTCAGGTAAATTTCATTATTTTCCAGTTACATGGACTGGGCAGTTTTTGCCTATAACTAGTATCCCATATACTAAAACTATTGAATTCAGCAAATTTCTAACCATCCATATTTATAATTTAATAGCTTTAAATTTGTGGCTGTGCATTCCAGGTTGCTCCATGAGGATGAACTAAGGAAGCAGGAGTGGGGAGAAGGAGGTTTGTGCAGTTTGATTAGAATTATGGATCAGTGATGCAGGGATGTGTTTTGTTCAGGTTAAATAATAATTAAATAAATAATACTAATAATTTATTATTATTATTATTATTATTA
>JAOBRD020789757.1:0-13633 GCA_027575215.2 Hydrozoanthus sils
AGCCCAACTTACAAACCACACAGCCCAGGTTATAAACCATACAGTCCTGGCTATAAACCATACAGCCCAACTTATAAGCCATACAGCCAAGGTTATAAACCATACAGCCCAGCTTATAAACTATACAGCCCAGTTTATAAACCATACTGAACCCAGGCTATAAACCTTACAGCCCAACTTATAAACCATACAGCCCAGGTTATAATCAATACAGCCCAGCTGGTTATAAACCAAACAGCTAGCCCATGTTATAAACCATACAGTCCAACTTATAAACGATAAAGCCCAGGCTATAAACCACACAGCCCAACTTATAAACCATACAGCCCAAGTTATTAACCATACATCCCAGGTTATAAATCATACAGCCCAGGTTATAAACCTTACAGCCAAGGTTATAAACCATACTGAACCCAGGCTATAAACCTCACAGCCCAACTTATAAACCATACAGCCAAGGTTAAAAACCATATAGCCCAAGTTAAAAACCATACAGCCCAGGTTACAAACCATACAGCCCAGGTTATAAACCATACAGCCCAGGTTATAAACCATACAGCCCAACTTATAAACCATACAGTCCAGGCTATAAACCATACAGCCAAACTTACAAATCATACAGCCCAGGTTATAAACCATACAGCCCAAGTTATAAACGATACAGCCCAGGTTATAAACCAAACAGCCCAGGTTATAAACCATACAGCCCAGGCTATAAACCATACAGCCCATATTAATATATCCTTGGGCTGATCGTTTGAAAGCCGTTAACTTTAAACCAGGATTACCTTTTAACAAAACCTAATGGTTGTCATGGTAATTAGCACTGGATAAGGGCTAATCGTCTTTTGAATAACTGAGCCCTGATGATGATCAAGGGGATCGTATACTTTTGCTAACTTTTACAAACACCAAAGAAGTTTTAAACCTATATTTTTTCAAATTTAAACAAATCAAAAACCTGGTCCACAAGCCAAGAACTGCACTTCGTTACCACTCGTTGCGATTGCATGTATATCATTTTGATATCAGAGCGAACATCTTCTTCCTTTACCTTATAGCGGTATGTTACTCTTCTAGAATATACAAAAATCATACTTGAACAATCATCAACGAGTTTCAGAGATTGTGCGTGAAAACTTGCAGAAATAAGAGGTAAACGCAGGAATGGGGTGAGAAACTCTATTAATCTTATATATGTTTATATAAGCAAAATCTATGAGGTTCTAAATAAATAACAGCATACTTGCTTAGAACATGCTGTGGTTGGGGAAACATAAAGGCTTACAATGGGGGAAATTGATTATTGTATGAAACAACGGTCGTATGCAAGAACTCAAAACATAAACACACATAGTTTATTTAGTAAATAAACCCTTCTGGCGGCTGGTATATCGGAGGATAATGTCGGCGGCTGGTATATGGGAGGATAATGTCCGTAGCTGGTATAGATTGTCCAAAAAATGAACAGTTGGCGAGAAGTGAAGCTCCGAGGGCAACTGAGAAATTTTGAGGACAAATATTAGCCGCGGACATTATCCTTCGATACACCAGTAAGCCAAAAGGGGTTTATTACTTTTATAACCCTCCCAATAATTTTTTTCTTCGAAAAAATGTTGTGTGCAGCTGCTGATTGCAGTTTTGAAAATTTCTCTCTAAATTCTCTACATTAATTGAAGTTAATTGGATGGAATGTAAACTTTCAAGTTTTCAATTTACAGAGACTCAATAGGTTTAATTAAGCTCGTTATTGTAACTTTTGATTGGCGAAAGCGGGCTCGCAGCTCTTTTTATCTTTAAATACGTTATAGTCAGCTTACTTTATCAACATTTTTGCGCTGTCTGGCACTGCCTTTGAATATTTAAAAACCTTCGTTGTTAGACTCAGCGAAACCATTAATTTTTCTAATTTTCAAAATTTGAAGAACAACGTTAATTTGTTGTTTTAATCAAAAATGGCCGACATAATTGCAGGGCAGTTATCAAATTAGAAGGGGTATATTCGCTGATAACCTACTTTCAATTCTGTACCACGTGATGCGTTTTATCAAATGAGATTGCACGAAAATTATTGGGTTGGTTATAAATATGTATATAAAAACATTTTGGACAAAAATAAAGATAGTCTGTTTCTGAGACGATGAGAACAATATTCAATAAAAAAAAAAAAAAAAAAAACTCCGCCACTGAGCACCCGAGCGGAAAAAGACTATAGGAATTATATTAAACTTAAACCTGGCTTTAAAAACAACATCAAACGTCGAAGTTAAGAAGACAGCCAAAGCACTGTCGAAACATCGTCAACGAATAGAAAAAGCCATATGGAGTGTATATAAACCCGACAAGGATAATGAACTAAAATATATAGATACTCAAGATCATCAGATACCTCAACCCAAGGACCAGACGTTCGTACTTATTTACCATTAGAAAATAAGATACGTATCTTCAAGCCAATGAGTAATAATTGTTATATGTTGGATAAATGTGAAGGCATAAAATCTTACTTCGACTCTACGTTAGATTCGTCGATTGTGGTCAATCTTGGTGGCCACGGCTTTAAAAGGTAATGCTGGGTTTTAAGTCCATTTTTCCCCTCAAACCAGATGTACACATCGCACTCATTTGCGGCGCGAGCATATTTATCTTCCATTTGGAGTGAAACTTTGTAAATAGCTGCAAAAGAAAAAATAATTGATCAATCGCTTAAAAAAGCTTGCTAAGCAGTTAATACATCAACTGATTCAATGCAGTTAATCATTTCTTAAGTTAATCAATCGGCGGTCAGTCAATCGACAGATTATTTCATTATGTAAATGAGGCGCCTAACAAGGATGACGTGTTTTCAAATAAGCTCATATTTTAAGTTATATTTGTCTTGGCTATGACTGTTTCAATTTGAGAGCCAGTTCCTAGACTTGGTTATATTATAGACCGAAGAAGAAGAAAAACAACTCTCATATGTTAAAACATGTCACCATCTACCGTCGGACCATTTCGCCCGTTGTTTGTTCGCTCGATATCCCTAGACCCATCTTAAGTACTTTGCTTCTGCCGTGTTTAATAAAGCTGTATAAACATCACATATGGCTCTATACATTTGATGGTGAATTTCAGGTACAATAACTATAAGGCAAATAATAACAATAATGCTAATAATTATGATAATGACAAAACATTGATTCACTGTTGCAAAGGTGAATTCCTGTATGTACATCTTGAGAGAGTGCAAAAAACAATTTAATCTCTTAATGATCTAACTGTGTTATTCAGTAGTTTGGCCAAGTTTTTGTTTGTATATGGCTATATATGTTTATACAGGGATTTTGAGCTTGTTCCTCTGATAGATGATGGCTGCACACCTGAGTTCACACCGATTAAAGATATCATAAGCGACAGAAACAAAAACCTTTGGGACAATATTAGCAAAACCGATAACAATTGCCTTAAAGAACTATTGTCTGAAGAAAGTTCGCCGCTACTGCGCGGTAGAGGACACATCTATGTGTCACCTAAAACTAGAATCGAAAGTTTTAAAAGATATTTTATAAACAGGTGCTTGTGTAACTTTTATAAGTTTTGTATTACAATACACAACGTTTATATTACCATATTATTTATTCTGTAAACCTTTAACGTTTACATGAGGGTGCTCATTACTAAAAAAGACTATTGTTGTCAATATTATTACTATTGTTATTATTATTTTTCACAATAATAACTAAATTCTTTTTTTATTAGGAAACTACCTATTGTACTAAGTGATAAACAAAGAGGCGTCCCAAGTAGGGAAGGAGTACTAGTGAGTTCCGAGAAGTAAAAACCAGAGTCAACTGTACTAACAGCTTACCTTGGCTTGGAGAGTCGTGTAAGTCCCTGGTTGCTCCGCATGCTCCAGCTTTTAGTAGAGCGAACAAACAAAAATTAAAACGGTCGACAAAACCAGTGCTTGGTAATATAGAATAATTAGGTAACTACAGACTGAGTAGAACAACTTTGCAAGGACTTCATGATCAGTTGATTTTAAAAATCAAATGAAGCAAGGAAAAGCAGAATTAAGTGTCTCATTAACATTAATGACAACTTATCTATCCTTACATATTCACCTACTTCTTTACTTAGCGAATTACCCACTACTTAAAAATAATAAGAAGAAAAGATTAATATTTAAGCTTCTTCCAGTAAAATGATTTGTACTATTGTACTAACTGAAACCCCAATATCTTAGTCACCTCTAGAGGTTTTTGGAAAACATAAGAAAAATTCGTGCCACTTGTATCACCGCTAAATTTAATAACAACTTACAGTAAGATAAAACCAACGCTAAATGTAATAACAATTTATACTAAATGTAATGCAAACGAAAATTTTAATAAAAACTAAAACTAAATATAATACCAACGCTAAATGTAAAGAAGATTAGCACTAAATATGATAAAATTTGTCAACAGTAAATGTAATAAAATGAACCCTAAATGTATTAAAAAAAGATCAACAGTAAAACATTTTAAGTAAAAAATGTAATAAACTCGCTCAGTCCAACCAAAACGATGTCTAGATAACACACTTCTATCACCAAACGAGTGGGTATGTGCCAATAGCACAGTTGTAGAGCGATGACGTCACAAGCCACGTTACCACGACTATGAAATTAAACCTATTGATCGGCTAAAATGTCACGTGATTTGAACTGGGTGTTTATATCAGCACAAAATTGAGGCTCCGCTTTTAAAACTGTCAAAATGGCCTTGCAAAGTTGTTTATGTTTGAAAAATCACGTAAATTGTTGTGCGAGTGTTTATACCAAAGAAGTGATTGAATGGTCAAAGTCACTTCGGAGTGTTCCTAAAGTCAGTGTTGAAACTTTTAAAAACTTTATGGCTTACACGTATAATTTTTTTTCTGTAAAACTTAACGTTTCGGCCGCACTTGTGTTGGCCTTCATCAGAATAAAAAGAATTAGAATAAAGAAAGATATATGTACAGTGACATGCATCATAACGAATAAAGTTGTAAGAACAAAGGTATAATTCAGGCGTAAAAATTCTTTGTGTCTCTAAATAACTTGATCCATGTGGGACTTCATTCAAAAGACTCATCTCTTTTGAAATTAGTTTTATGTTTTTGTATCTCTGCCGCTTCTTTTATAAATCTTGGGAATTATTTTTCTGCCTTAGCTAAAACTCCAACTTCATTAAAAATGATTCGGTGATCTGGATTATTAAAAACATGTTCCATAGTAGCAGAGAAATTGCAATGTCCATTTCTAGTGTGTCGTTTGTGTTTTTTATTCGGCATTCGATCGTTCGGCCTGTTTGTGCTACATAGCATTTGACACAGTCGCATTTCACTAAAAAATTTCCTTTTGTTTTAAGCTTCGGGAATGTGTCTTTAAAAGATCAAAGAAACTGGTTGACTTTGCGAGTGGGTTTAAAACAGACTTGAGTATTTCGTTTAAGCAGAAGTTTTGAGATTTGATCATTGATTTTCTTAACGTATGGTAGGCACACGTATCCAATGGGATCATTTTCCTTATCTTTAGACTTGTTGGTTTTGTTTAGAACTACACGAATATGTTGATATTGGTATCTGTTTTGTTGGAGTGATTTCTTTTTTCAACCTTTTGTTCTCCGACGTATCACCTAGCTAAACATCTCTCGTCAACTCTGCAAAGCCACATTGGTTCCTGCCCGTCCCATATTAAGAATTAAAATCATTTTATACAACTCATCAGGAATCATCACATATCGGACACTGACTTATTAGTCAGTTTTGATGTCGTTTACCTCTTCACAAACGTTCCAGTTAACGACTCTATCGATATTATCAACAACAACCTTGTACCCGTTGGCCTGCAGTCTGACTACCCAGATCTTATCACATTCTATCATCAAAACACCTATTTCCAGTGGGACAACGATTTTTATGAACAATCGGAAGGAGCGGCCATGGGCTCTCCTGTTGTCGCCAATTTTTTCATGGAACATTTTGAACAAAATGCACTTGACACAGCGCCTCACAAGCCCACTTGTTGCATAATTGGTACCGATATGCAGATGGTACTTTCGTAATATGGCCACATGGAGAACCCGTATTTAATGAATTCCAAGCACACATCAACAACCAGCACCCTAACATACGCTTCACTATGGAAATTGAAGATAAAAAGTGCCTACCCTTCCTCGACGTTCTAGTTAGACGCATACCGGTGGTTCACTAGGACATTCAATTTATAGAAAAACAACCCACACTAACAGATATTTGCACGCTGATTCTAATCACCACCCTTCCCACAAAAATTCAGTTATTGACACTCTTGCGCCGCACTGAAACTATTTCAGATTCTGACTCCTATGATCAAGAAAAAAGAAAAGTCACTCAATCACTCCAACAAAACAGATACCAATATCAACATATTCGTGTAGTTCTAAACAAAACCAACAAGTCTAAAGATAAGGAAAATGATCACATTGGATACGCGTGCCTACCATACTTTAAGAAAATCACAGATCAAATCTCAAAACTTCTGCGTAAACGAAATATTCAAGTCTATTTTAAACCCACTTACAAAGTCAACCAGTTTCTCCGATCCTATAAAGACACATTTTCCAAGCTTAAAACAGAAGGAATTTATTTAGTGAAATGCGACTGTGGCAAAAGCTATGTAGCACAAACAGGCCGAACGATCGAATGCCGAATTAGAAAACACAAACGGCACACTAGAAATGGACATTGCAATCTCTCTGCTACCTATGGAACATGCTTTTAATAATCCAGATCACCGAATCATTTTTAATGAAGTTGGAGTTTTAGCTAAGGCAGAAAAATATATCCCAAGAATTATAAAAGAAGCGGTAGAGATACAAAAACAAAAAACTAATTTCAATAGAAATGACTCTTTTAAATGAAGTTCCACATTGATCAAGTTATTTAGAGACACAAAGAATTTTTACGCCTGAATTATACCTTTGATCTTAAAATTTTATCACTGTATATATATCTTTCTTCTTTCTATAATTCTTTTTATTCTGATGAACGTCATCACAAGTGCGACCGAAGCGTAAAGTTTTACAGAAAAAAATTTATACGTGTAAACCGCACAGTTTTTAAAATTTCTAATTTTAATTGAAGTGACACGTAAAAGCCTCAAAGACACTAGTGTTGAAACTATTTACAAGGCGACAAAAAGAATGCAAGCGAAAAGAGCTACAGTTTTTTTTCGCGAAGTTAATGTGTTCGATGTATATACTTCTGGTTCTACTCGGAATCAAAACAGTAGCTATGTGGAAGATTGCATCGAAAGAGCGAGGATCCACGCTTCCTTGTTGTTAAGCTCGATGCAGGGGATAAAGCAATGGTTCCAAGTGTTCATTGCTCGTGCACGGGAGGTAGCGGTGGTCACTGCAACCATTTGTTTTCTTTGATTTACGTATTGAATGATTATGCTTGCACGAATGTCTATAACATCCCCAATAATGCTACCTGCACCAGCCTTCCACAGTCTTGGCACATTCTCAGATCATCCTCGATCTCTCCCATACCAGTTATGTTAACTAATTTTGCTCGAGCTGAGACAGATCGTGACCAAAAACGAAGTTGAGACCCCATTTGTTGCAAGCTGTACGAGGAATGTGGGCCCCCTATTCAATCTGGTTTTAGCAGCAAACGTGTAGCAATGTGTGTGGGTTTACTTAACAACAGCGAAAAACCTGCTCTTTTCTCGTATTATTTTATAAGTTACCAGGAGCCCAGTTTAATGGTTAACATAGTATTTGGCAATGTACCCTAATGGGCTCTTTTTTGTCTAGCCAACCAGATGCAAGACTTTGGTCGGTCAAAACATTGTTTTCTCTAATGCACAACGCACTGATAATACTTGCAATCTTTGCACTTCCTTCCCAAACTTACCACTAGGTGAGGGGACTGTTCAAAACATTTCTGATGTAAACTTCTTCAAAGGTCTAAATATGGAATATACTTCTGCAGTTAAGTATATTAGGGAAAACGTGGTGATAGATTTCAAACAATCGCAGGAACTAGAAGCAAGAACAGCTCTGCAAGGACAGAGTGAGGAGTGGAAGAAACAACACAATTTCAGAGGTACTGCTTCGATTTTTGCATGGAAAGATATATAATACCGCAAACAGCTCCCTCTGAGACAATGATAAAAAATATATTTACCGCTAAAAATTTGTCGAATGATAAAGCAATTGCCCGTCAAAAGAAAAAAGTGGCAGGAACAATTTGTGCTAGTAAAATGCAAAAACTTTCTCCCGCTTTCTCTGTAATTGATGCTGGTTTAGCATTCAAACCTAGTATACCCTTTCTTGGTGCAAGCTCAAATGGTAAAGTGTTTGATCCTGCATGTTTGAGTACAAAGTATAACGGTTTGTTAGAGGTCAAGTGCCCCTTTTCAATGAAAGTTAATACACTAGAGCACGCAGCAACTGATCCTATATTTTATCTTTAAAAAAATGGAAGCAGCTTCCATTTCAAAAAAGAACATGCCTTTTAAATTTGCTACTTTGCTCAGGTTCAAGGCCAGTTGGCGATCACTGGATTGAGCTGGTGTGACTTTTGTGTGTATTTATCTGACCCTGACGAAAAAATGTCGAGAGAGTTTATTATGACAATAATTCTGGTCCAACAAGCTGCTACCTAAGTTATCAAACTTTTTTCCCTGAATCATACCTTAGAATATCTGGTGAGAACTAAGCAGTAGGAAGTAACAGATGTATGTACATGCGGGCTCACAAATATAACTGGTTTTGAAATTTAAGGATCTTTTTAGGACTTAACTGGGCAAATTGAAGAAACTTAATTCTGAAATAAACATTAGTTGCTTTAAAAATATGCTCTTTTTTGTCCATAGATATTATAGATATTAGGTATACAGACATGAAAGTTAACTATTTTGGAAGATTTGCTTCTATTTAGAAGTCTAACTCCCGTTTTCTCTTTCATAAGCACTGTGTTATAGAAATTAAAGTTTGAAAAACTATTTATTTTGAACTTTTAAAGACCGAAGGGAGAATAATCAACTTACAATAGTACTAATAATGGAAACTTTATTTAGATAAAAGTTATTGTAAATCAATAAATTATTGTAAATCAATAAATTATTGTAAATAGTAAATTATTGTAAATCAATAAATTATTGTAAATCAATAAATTATTGTAAATCAATAAACTATTGTAAATCAATAAATTATTGTAAATCAATAAATTATTGTAAATCAATAAATTATTGTAATTACAACCAGCTATTTGGAGCACTAGCATAAACAAACAATTTCTGCACTTAAACAAATTGCTCTAAAAGGTGGCTATTTAGAAACACAGAGAAAGTATAGAACACATTGTGTAATGCTAGAACACATTGTTGTATTGCTAAATTCTCCCAATTAGAGCCCATACTTTTCTTGGAACCAGTTTAGGACAATTTTACTTTTCATCAGCTCAGTAACCTGCTTTGTTTGATCAATTCTCATTTTCTCATTTTCTCATTACCAAATGTCTTATTTTGTATGAGTTATGTAAGGAGAAGTTAAATGTTGAAAACTGTTTTAGACTGAAAGATATAAAATATCATAATAGGTGGATTACTGGTGGTATTTATAGTTTCATGTGTGATCAAAAAATACTTATAGACAGTAGAAATGTTTGTTGGTTTTCACCTCACAATATTCTTTCCTGATTAGTCAGGAAAATCCAGCACAAGTCAGCGCATTGTTTGGTATTTGCAAATTACAAAGCAACTACCTTGCAAAAGCAACTACTAAGGTCTTATTGAATGATTGCCAGATTTATATGGGGTTTTGCTGAGGTTTTTGTTATATGGGTCGTCGCTGATAAATTTTGCAAATAACGCAAAAGATTTGAAAAAGCGAACGGGAGCGAGTCAAGTTGTACGCGCACGCGCGCTTTAATGGCTTCCCCAAGAAAAACTCCATATAAGGATCGTTCAAGTGGCGTCTCCCGTCAACGCGATGCGTTGAAATCAATTAAGAGAAGTTAGAGATTTCTTCACATCTTAACATTTTTTAAAGTACAGTTACACTATCAATGTAACAAGAAAACATTTCAGCTACGATGAAAATATAATTGGAAAACTCATCGTTGAGCACATGGTGAACTGGGCAACGTTCACATTCGATCAACATTGGATAAACCCGCTCGTAGCTTCATTAGAAGAAGCAGGATCCCGGAATTCATCTTGCACTGGAAACTTATGTGCAGAAGGCCTAGTCGTAATGGAGTCGGGTTTGCTTTCACCATCGTCCTCCCTGTTCTCCATTGCTTCTGGCTCACATTCATCCTCTGCAAAAAGCTTTTCTAGATCGACAACTCTCGATTTGCCTTCTTCGCTATCCCAGTACACCAAACGTTTTCTGATGAGCCAGGCAACACAAGGTGGAGAGTGTGCCAATGAGTTCAATACATGAATTAGAACCTGTGAAATGGGTAGAATATTTCCGCTCTTTCGACGGCGTTATGCATTTCGACAGTAAATGATTCAGAGAAAGTCGATGCAAACTTTGGTATTCTGTAAGAACTGCCTTGTACTTCCCCGCAAAGATCATCAGAAAATACTTCCGTTTTCCGGCAGATTCGGTGACGACCAGCTACAAACAAGTCGTCGCTTCACCCTCGGGTACTGTGTCAGTAGCTTCTTTTTGCTCAACTCTATACAGATCCAGCTTTTTCACAGCAGGACTTGTCGCTTTCTTCTCGGGGACATTCTCAGTCCAGGCAAAACAAGAGAGAACTACGTCACTTTTGAGTCTCCGTTTCGAGGATTCGGGGTTCACAAAATCTTCCGACACAAAGTACTCACTGCCGACTCTCTTATACTTATTCACAGTAAAATATTGTGGATGTCTTTTCATTTTTGTAACCCAACAATTCAACAAAGCCGTATTGCCCATCAGAAAGCCATGAAAAGAGAAATCTGGTCGTTTTCCTGAATTATTTGTACATTCACCGGCGCAGCAAAAGTAGGGCATCTTGAATTGAATCTTATTGTTTTGATTTAACACCCGTTTCAGATCAGGTGACATATGCACGCTCGTTAGCCGATTATGTCTAGTGGTGTGCATTACCCGGAAATTGTTCACCTACCTAAAAGCACAGCAACCAGAAGTAGCGACGCCTTGCCAACACCTCCGAATTCAGGGACAGCCATTTTTGCAACCAGCAGCTTCTTCTATCACGAAACTAAGAGAGAAAAGTAGTTAAAGAGGAAACAAATGAGTTAACAGAAATACAAACGAATGCTCTTTGGATGGACTAACAATGACTGAGTTAATTCGGCTGGCGCTCTCAACACTGGTACAAACACTGCTGAGTTTTAAGAAGATCTCGTACACATTTTTAAGAGTAAAATTTACTATCCTTTAAATTAAAAGGGTTACTTTTCTTGTTCAAGGATATGACATCTACATTTTTTGTTTTAAGATGGTTTGTGAACGAAAGCGAGATATTCAACCGCAATTTTTGTACAAATTTTGATTGTTCTCTTAACAAGATCTGGTATATCCTTTACCCATCCATGATTATAATTTGCTTTAAATTTTCAAAAAAAATACGATGCATTTTTTATTAACTCACAATGAAAAAAGCTTAACGTCTCCTTGTAGTAAAGAATTCTAACAAACACGCGTTGGCATTGAAAATCACAGGCTCTAGATCTACCTCTTGGATGATTTTAAGGATTTACAACAGAATCAACAGAATCCTTGATAATTTGGTGGTGACCCCAGTTTGTCAAATATTTGAAAAACAACTACAGATATATGAATTCGAATCGTGCAAAGCAGGTACAAATTAATTTAGCTTTAGTTCTAATAAGGAAAAGACTCACAGAGCATTTTTATTCTCAGTGAGACAAAATACTGCAATACTTTCAAGTAAAACAATAGATGTCACTGTAGTGCCGGACATTCTAGCCGTACTCAGCAATCTGTCTGCCTCTGATATACTTGTTTATTTAATTTAGTTTTTTCTGTGAAAACAGATTGATCCTTTGAAATATGACACGAAGTGGCCGCTAGATTTCTGTCAAAATAGCCTATCTGGCCACTTTTGAACTACAAAAAAACAGCAAACTCGGAACTAATACCGTGGTAGAAAGTCAATTGCTTGGGTACTGTTTAACCAATCTTACCAAGAAAAAATTCACTTTTGGAAGTAACTATGGATACGTCAAAAAGAACAAAAGGTTCTCCCGTGACATTTACCTATCTAAAAAGTGTGCGTTATGTCGAGGCATGATTTCTCTTTCCCACGGCGGCTTCGCCAATCACCCATCGGAGATTAGCAGGAAACGTTAACATCACTTAGCGTATGACAGGAAAATCAAGCATAAATTAGGTGTGTGTTATTCTTGGCTCCGTTATTTTGTTGCTCCACAGTAAAGATGGCAAAGTTTCACGCTTCTCTTTGAGTGGTTGTGTTGCAAGATAAGATTAACCCCACATGAATAAATTATGTCACACCTGAACTTCGCCGGCCGATGGGAGCTTGCCAGGCTTAACGGAGATGATAATGAAAGGAGCAGGGCCAGGCATGGTGTTTTTCGTTTTTCCCCTCCCAACCTCCCTCCCGCAGTAGCACTGTTACCATTGTCGACTCACCAAATTTATTCCCAATCTTATTACGATGAGAAAATGGGAGCGGTTTGGAAGAGATTAATAATAGAATGGTAGACGAACAAAGTTCTCCAGTAGTTGTATCTGTTTCTAATATTTATAATTAGTTACAATAGTCGAGCTCAATTTGCTTATCCGTGTAAAGGCCTTTTGTATTGCTTACATCTCCCGCCATATTCCCCATCACAGACGACCGCAGTCTCCGATAACTCCACAACTTTAAATACCAAACTTACTTTTCATTAAAGACTTTATAGACTGTGACAAAATATCCGATCCCTCCAAAAATAACTTACTTACTTTCTGTTGCTTCAAGTTTAGTTTACTCTTTTAGCTTGCCGTCTTTGTTCTTTTTCTCAGAAAGAGTTTCGAAAGACAATAGGTAGCGAAAAAGCCTGACTAAAACAGTTTCATTTTTACTTACGGTTAGTGAGAAACAAACAGATACAATCGCTCTTGGGAAAAATATTAATAGAGTTAAATAGCTTTAAATTTCTTTTCAGCAACTAAACAAGGGAACAAGTTCTGAACTAATGATAAAAGCACAGCAGCAAAATGTGAAGCAATCCGACAAAACTTCTCAGATTTCGGATTAATGACCAAGTTTTGTTTCCAGGTCTAAATGTAAGTGACAGACACGAAGAAAAAACCGAGTAAGATATACAAAATGTTTTACAGGCTTAGTTCATTCTGACCCGCGAGTGCTCATTTGTCGTTTTATTGACTGTCTCAATATCATTAGAACGTACATGCACGACTGTTTATAACACCGATAAATTTTCACCACGAAGCAAACACTTATCCTTCTATAGAACTTAATTCACGGGACTAGTCTACTTTGCTTATAAAAAGACAAATCAAGGGAAACAAAAAGTTAGAAGAAAGTAACCAAAAATTTGCTGTGAATATTGCAGTATTGGCCTGTCGGACGGTATCAGTTTTGTAGCACCAGAAACTTGGGGTGGGGAAATAACATTTCAAAC
>JAOBRD020789864.1:0-13633 GCA_027575215.2 Hydrozoanthus sils
TACTACTACTACTACTACTACTACTACTACTACTACTACTACTACTACTACTACTACTACTACTACTACTACTACCTTTACTACTACTACTACTACTGCTACTGCTACTGCTACCGCTGCTACTACTTCCACCACTACTTTAATTGTTACTTTAAACTAGCTTTTAATTGGTGGATGTCACATTTTGAAACTGAAGGAAATGAGTGAATTAGCGAAACATTTTTGGTGCAATCGGCCTTATGCTGCAGTACGTCGTTTTAGGAAGCGCTCTTATTGAACGGCAAAAAAAGGTAAAGAAAAAAGGCTTATACAGTAACTACAATTGAGTTTGAATGCGTGGATCGAGTTGGCTACTTGCAGCAACAGAACGTGAAGTTCACATGCTCTGGGTGAATTTTAGACTGCCGTAGTTATTCAATTTTAAGCCGCATCCCCCCCTTACACCCCCCCCCCATCCCCCTTTTGACAAAGATAGTAGAGCGGTTTCACGAACAGTTTGTTTCGGAAAATATTCAGTTTTAAGCGGCATCCCGTTTTTAAAAACAGAACTTGCTTGGTGAGTAAAATGAACTCATTTCAAAACAAAGAGTATATTACAGTTCAGGCTAAAAACAATGAAACTTTGTAATCAAACGCTAGAAGCTTTGCAGACATCCATTCACTGATTATATCATGTTTTTGCACGTTTAATTGTAATTAGTGTTGATAGTCTTTTAAATTTGGATGTTAGAATTTTTGTTTCTGGAAAAACTCGATTTTAAGCCTCAACCCCAATTCGCCATGTTCTGAAGTTTTGTGAATAACTAAGGTATATCGTTTGAGGGCCTCAATGGCTAGTAAATAGCTGTGTGAATCAAACGGACTAATCATGACTAAAGCAAAATATGCAAACTAGTCGTAGCTCTGTAGTACTTGCGGTACTAGAAAAATACCGTCTTGGCCCCAGCCAGTCAGTTATCGACATTTCTGTTCTCCTTACACAAAACCTGCGATAGATTAGTGTCCAGTCCTAGGTGGGTCAAAGACTCTCATCTCGACTCATTCGCTTAACACTACAGAAACCAGAGACCAGCGCCGGCCCCATGAACCACTAGGAATAGGCCTTTTGCATGTTTACGTCAAACACCCTCAAGCCTCGCTTTCGAATGCATAAAGACGGGGACACACTAGGCGATTTTATACGTCGATCGCTGCGATTGGCGAAATTCGCTCAAATTCGTTTAGTGTGTCACCTATTGCGATAGCAAATTTCGCTGATCGCAGCGACTGGCGTATAAATTCGCCCATATCTAGCATGTCAGATACGAGCGATTAAATACGCCATGTTTCGCTGGCGATCAAATTCGCTGCGATCGGCGTATAAAATCGCCTAGTGTGTCCCGGGCTTAAGGCCTATTACTTATTATATAGTTTACGCAAATTATACAAAACAAGGCCTTCTAATAATGAGAAAATAGGAATTGATCCAACATGAAAAACTGCTAAAGAAAACAAAGCAAAATAACGGTCAGCTGGAACATAAAAAGCAAGGAATATAGTTTTATTTTTTTAAAATTCTTTATTTCTCCATTTTAACAAATTATGTCATGTTTTGATTCAAATTTATCTTCCGACTCTTTCACCAAGATTAAGTAATCGTCATGTGACAACCAGCTTCATTAACCGTGAGTTTATTCTGGGTGACACCTTCATTTGTTTTATTTCAATTTTGTTCAGTTTATTATGTTTATTGTTGTTTTCAAAGGTATAAATACCGAGTCTTTGTTGTTGTTGTTGTTACTGTGATACGCCTGTCATCATTTAACTTGTATCTGTATTTGTTCGGATTTCTCGTGATCGGAGTCGAAACCTTGCCATTTGCGCCAACCAACCTACCAACATATGTCGACACGTGCATGTCGTTCGAGTGGGGGCGAGGAAACGATTACGATTGGCCAACGATTTAAGTAAAGTTCAAAATAATACAAGTGTGATGAACCAATATCTGCAAGCACGGGGAAAATATCAGAAAAACTTAAAGCAAAGCGAAACCAAAACGAAAAGTCTAAATTAAACTAGTTCATGTAGACTGCGGTGGTAGCCACATGCAGGGGAAGAAAAAAACAGATTACGCAAATTTGCAAATGGTCAATTATCGGTTAGCGAACTATCGGTGGAGTACAAGGACTATTTTCCATAGACCTCTTGGTTTTTGGCCTGTTTCAGCGGAGCAAGAGAAGTATGTTCAGCTTGATTTTTATTTATAGTTATTATCCATTTATCGTATTTCTGTAGTGAGAAAGTTAATTTGATTCTTGTATTCGGCAAATTGGAAAAAAAAGCCAATTACTCCTGTCTATATAATTGTAGTGAACCATTATGATCCCCGCTTTAATAGAAGACAAAAAGATCCGAAAGTAACTACACCAGTTTAATCTCGAGACCTAGCTGTATAACTATGCGAAAGCGATATAGTCTTTGATAGTCTCCCTTACATTACTGAATAATAAAACATGATATTGTTCGATTTTCTGTGATCACATGATTGAGATACCGACCTTGGGATTGGAAAATGAAAACGAAATGAGAAGACAAAGACGATTGTTAATAGAAACATGTTTTTCATGTTAACATTATCGATGTCTGTTAGGCGATAATAATCAACGATTCTGGAAGTTTGTCAGAGTTACGTCATTTTCTTTTTAAGGAATACAGATCATTTTAGCCCACTGTTTTATTTTTGTTTATCATTTGTCACCAATGAGCTTAGTTTAGAAAAATATATACAAAGTTCCAAAAACAGTTATAGTAATAACAGTGATGATGTAATAAAATAATAATATAAATAATAATAATACTAATAATGATAAAGATAATAATAATAATAATAATTAACAGTTATCGACAGTAGTTTTAGACACTCAAGTTATGATATTTATATATGTATTTAACTATATTTTATATATTTATTTACTATATTTTTATATGTTTATTGTAATTCTTTTAAGTTTCGCTTTGCTCACAGGTTACGCTCTACGCCCTGTGTTGATATCTAACACTGTGCATACAGATAGTTTTACTGCTCATAATAATAACAACAAAATAACAATAATGCAACGAGATTATTTTAACTATTATTTTCATTGATTCTTATTGTATTTTTTTTTCTTATTCTTCTTTGTCTTCTCATTACTATACCTGCATGTTATTATTTTTATAATCTTTAACAGAGTTATTTGTATTCTGCGAAAAGAAGAATTATGCCTGCTGCGGGTCAGACAGCCGGCTAGAAAATACATAATAAAAAAAAACCTGCCTAGTTTCAAAGTTAAATATTAACCCGAGCATAATGCCATGCAGTATAGATCTCTCATCGTCAGCTAATTTCACGTCTATTATATATTTTAGTTATTATTAATATTATACTATTATACTGTTATTATTATTCTAACTATCATATTCTTATCATTTTCTTATCATTATTATTCTTATTATTACATTCTTATCAATTTTTATATGTGTATATAAATATATATATTTTTGCTGTGTCGTTTCTTTATCTCGATATGAATATCAGCCTGTATTCCTTCTACCTTCATATCAGAACAATGGCGCTGATAAGCCGATAAGCGACTAAAGTGTCATGCATGTCTGCCTGCCGTACGCACGGCCCTGTTCTACCTTAATAAGACTTTCGTTTGTTTCGAACCGTCTTAAACATTGAACTCGAAGTTTATGGAATGTTTCGTTACCTTTTCTTATGCAGTCGCATTTCATTATTTGCAAGTTAGATATTAGCAAGTAAATGTATGCAACGAGTCAACAAGTTAAAAATAGTTTGTCCTGTGCTGAAGCGACAGAAAACCAGATTAAGAGTGAGCTCAACAAAATATTTTGGCAATTTATATTCAAAATGACAATAACTGGTTCATGAGTAATAATGAACAATAATAATTATTAAACTATTATTTTGTTAACAGTTTTATTTTTACTTAGCCTGTTTAATTTATCGGATAAGTAGATATACTGTAGCTTTTACCTAAACCATATTATAGTATCAATATTGTACAAGAAGAGCTGTCGATTTTTATGAGATTTTGGGGTTTCAGTACTTAGAACTGCACCAAAAAACTCCCACACATACTAAAAGAAACAGGAAGATGTGATATGTTTCGTTTGTGCGAATACTCATGAATAGTTTAAATTGAAAACACCTTCAGAAATACGGAAATGGTTTTCGCGCTACGTGGGAGGAAGTAAGAAATAGGTTTCGCAAGGTTTTTTGCATAATATAAGTCGAATATAACTTGAATTGTAAGAGGCGTGGAGCAACTTGTAGTGAAAAAAATTTGTAACTTCTCTATTCCTTCTTACTTGAAACTGCACTATTGCTAGAAGAAATAGTGGTTTTTAAGTCTAAGGGAGCAGAATAGAAGCAACATATATCACGCCTGTTGTACTTAGTAACTTCCGAAAGGAAAAATATAGAGGTTTGAAAAGGCAATCAATCCAGCGGAGCATATCGGCTGACCAATCAGAATCTAGTACTCATGGTCACATGCGAATTTTGCATGTACGTTACAATATTCCAAGTCGTTCAGAAAAAACAATGAACTGCCATAACATTCATCTACATTTTAGTGAAATGGTGTCTTTATTGTGGATTGTAATGCGATTATATTCTACAATAGCAGCGGAAACATACTAGAAACACAAGTTGTTGTTGTGGAAGAGAAATGGTAGCCGTCTTCTAAGTTTGCTTTTGTGTTCTGTGAGAGGAAATGAACGATTTGTTGACATTTTGCAAGGTGTTTGACTTCGAGGCAGAAGTCGTAAGGTTTCGATTGCTATTTTAAACCATGTTTGTATGTTTTGACCAATGTTTGTGACCTAATGATTTGCTTGATACCTCGGTTTGAAATCGGTAAAGCGTCATTTTATCGTTGAATCAAAGGACCACGATGTGTAACACAAGGAACTCCAGCTAAGTGATATGAAAACACAAGCGCGAATGGAACAGTTGAGGACAGTCGAATTAATTCGTGCTCCCGGTGGGTTTGGATTCACTTTGTGTGGCCAAGCACCCTGCATTTTAAGTCGTGTTTTACCCGGTAGTCCAGCACATAAAGTCGACCTGACTTCAGGAGACCAAATAATTGCTGTCAATGGTACATTTGTTGAGGAGGTTCCTCACGAACAAGTTGTGAAACTAATTGGTGAATCTCCAAATGGAATCGTTAAGTTATCTGTTCGGAAACCTTTGGATTCCGTTGGAAAAAACTACCCCCAAATGCAGACTGCCGTTTCGACCTCCAATGACGAAGAGGAGATAAACAAGAACATACTTAATCGTGTGGATAAAGTAGTTGAGGAACTAAAATCGGGACAATTGTTTGTAAAATCGAATGCCATGCCACCGGCTTTTCCCAACTGTCATTTTATTAGCGAGGGGGAAATTGCAAGCGACGAAGAACTTAAGGCCTCGTTCACAGAAAGTATCAAAGAAGATAGCAGTAGTCCTTATAGCACACTGAAAAGTGAGTCATCAATTGACGAGGATAAAAGGAAATTAGAGACGTCTCGACCGCTTAATACGCAGTCAAATAGTTCAACTCCTGTAAAAAGCACATCGAATGTTCAAGTGGGAGAAGCCCAAATAAGACCCACGTTTCGGTCTGTTGTTGGTTATTTAGGTTCAATTGAGTTACCAGCCAATTCAAATTTAGAAACGGCCAGCTTAAATGCAATTCGAAGTTGCGTCCGGCGACTTCGCGCACAGCAAAAAGTTCAAGTTCTTTTCCTTATGGAAGTTTCAAATGCCGGTGTGAAATTAATTTCGGGAGAGGGAAAAGCGATTGTTACATACCCAGCGAAATCCCTTGCTTTTACCGGTGTTTGTTCAGATGACAAAAGAGTATTTGGTATTGTTACCCGGAAATACAGGGAAGAAACTGAGGAGAAAAGGTCGTTTGGCTTTCAGAGTGAAAACAGTTCATGTGACCACGAAAGCACAGCAAATTGCTCGTGTCATGTGTTTTGTATTGACCCAGAAATTAAGCGGCATGAATTACATATTAGTGTAGCAAAAAAATTTGGATTATCGTGTGACCGTGGAGAGAACGGTTTCTTGTGTAGAGACTTTCCTACTACTTCGTCCTCTGTCCTCAATGCAATCAATAGTTTGTCTAAAGAAAGCACAACTTTAAATTCTCGAAGCCAGACAAGTTCTTGTAGTAGTGAGAGTGAATCAACCTGCAATTCGGCAAGATCAGTTTCATCATCATCAACAGTGAGCCAATCAGATTCCTGTTCTAGTTTTAGTATTTCAGTGCCTTCAGAAAGTAAGATGCAATCAAAGCCAAAGGTAGAAATTCGACATATATCGGTCACTGTGATACCAATGGAAAGTGAACATGATGTAACAGTTGACAGTTCTACTGAAGTTGAACACAAGAAAAAACAACAAGATAGTGGGAAACTATTAGAGAATAAGGAAACATCCATGAATGTTGTTTTAGAGAAGATGATTATAAAACCACGGACAAAATTGCCATCAATAGAAGCGATTAAAGGGGAGAGTTATGATAGTGAGCGAAATGATTCAGGAGTAGGGCCTGATTCATTACACTTAGCAAATGACTCTGAAGTTGTCGTTCAAAACTGTTATTACAATGGAAGTTCTATGACTCCACCAATAGTTAATATTTCTGCTTTCCATTCTCGGAATAGCTCAGTTGATTCCCAGTTGTCGCTGGGATCCCATCACAGCTCTGTAACAGACCCATGGAGTATGGCGTCAGACATGGATGTAAAAAGATGGGGACAACCATTACAAGGAACTTTGGGATACCCAGGAAAACTGCAGAACTGTCACTTTTATGATTCCTGTGATCATGAGGTATGTACTGCCTGAGTATTTAAGGTTTTTAACCACCATGTTTATATGTCCCTCTCTTTAATAAGCCCCCTTCTCTAAGAAACCCCCATCTAGAGCTTAGATAAGCCCCCTCTTCTCCCAACGTAAAGACAATAAAGCTAAAACATAAGGTGTCCTGTATCGAAAACACATTTTGTTAATGGTTATATCTGTTTAGGTTTTTGAAAAGTGGTCATTTAAATGCCAGAGGAACATAAAGTTACCAGTTGTTATTAAATGTATGGTATATAGTTTTTAAAAAAACTTGAATGCGTCGGCGAGTAATATAAACTTGAAGTATTATATGATAAATGAATTATTGTCGCCGTGAGATGATGAGAAAAGCTGACGTTTCGAGCGTTAGCCCTTCGTCTGAGCATTGCGTGTTTGGTAACTGGACTTTGGTGTTTGGTTTCTGTCTTTGGCTATTGTCAAATTTTAAATAAGGCTCCCCTCTCTAATAGGGCCCCCCCCGTCTGGAAGGTCCAGATATAAATAAACCCTGGGGACTTATTAGAAAGTTTACAGTTTTTTTCAGTTTTTCTGAATCACATAAATTAATTATTAAATGTTCACTCCAGTGTAATGTTTAAGTTTACTTAGTTGAGAAACTACGGGCAGGAGCTAGCTGGATTCCTTTCAATGTGTATTAATTTGGTCAAGCAAAGACCTAGAAGGGCTTCTGGCAGGGTGTGGCCAAAAATGAGGAATTGTGCTGCACTACAAACTAAGGTCAATTGTGCGGCAAAAAAGACCAATTGTGCGGCAAATTGTGCAACAGTCAGTTCTTAATTTCAAATGTTTTAGGGGGTGTTAATTAGAGGTTTGATTGTTTTTTTAGTGTATTTGGGTGATGGAACTAATAATCATATGTTTAAGCTGTTTTTATTTGCTGTTAAATTGGCCAAACACTGTCACATTATCTTCCAGAAAAATTACACCTCCACTCTCATCCCCCTTCCACCCCCCCTCTCCCCATACACACACACTTACACTTCATTAAAACTTGCAAATAGATCTTCGGACAAGACTTTTCTGTAAGCAAAAAAATATCAGTTCTCAGTGGTAGAGAAATGCAACATAAACTACAATGTGACTTAGATGGGAAAAAATTGACATTGACAAGAACAATCTTTAAAATAATCACACTTTTACGGATAGCAAACAAAGCTTGTCACTTCCGAAAACAAGTTTTGAGGGAAATGATCTTTAATACAAAGGCAAGTTTGGTGAGTGCACGTTCAATCATGGCATGTAAATTTCGCTAGACAAACATTTCTGTGGTTTATATTTAGTTACTATGAAAACTTGTACAGGCACATTCTGCATGGTGCATGGAATAAACTAATGCAGGTGCCATTGACCTATTGAAGTTTCATACATTCTCTACTATGTTTTGCATTTAGTTTGTAGAAAAAAGTGTCATTGTTGGAATAATCAATGATATTTTAAAAGAAATTATTTTCCTCAGACGGGTGGAAGAAAAAAATTGATTTTTTGATTGTTTGTAATTCTGATTCTCAGTTTGCTGCATACCTGCATTTGCTCAGGAAGTGCAAAATGCTTTCAGTTTCATTTTGACACTTCATGGCCGTCATTTCAAAGATGATAAAACAGATAGCTGAGAAATCAGGCATTCTGGAGTTCTGCGGAAAAAATAACTAATCTATGTAGCAATAAACTAAACATTCTGTTGCGGAAAGCTCATATAAAATCATGCTAACATTTCCACTCAAAATACTTTACGAACTTAAAAGTTAATTAACCGGCATGCACGCACATGCCTTGCCAAAAAGGCAGAAGCCGTGAAAGACATTTATTTTGGTCAAAATTTTGGTTTTCTATTTGTAGTAATCGTTTTCAAGGCTCATAACATCACTCACTCACATCTTGAATGTTGTTGAAAGATTGTTGAAAGGCACCAAATGAATGTTGTTGGGGTGAATAATACAAAGCTGTCAAGCAACTAGAAATGTTGAAAAATTTAAAAAGATTTTGTTCTTTTCCGACTTGCTGAACTGTCTTGTTTGATGCACAACATCATCATCAAATAATGATTTCGTTCTTGTACTTTTACAAGACAAAACTGTTTTCCACAAGTTGTGCGATTGTGCAATTTTTTCACTGATTATGCAAACGGATGCGGCAAGAGGTCAATTGTGCGAAATCACACCAGTGCACAATGTCAGAAGCCCTGACCTAGCAAAGCCCACAAATAACTGCTGCTCTTGAATAAATACTGCATTTGAAAGAAGAAAATATCAATTGATGCTACACTGCTAATGTGGCATTTATTCAAATAATGATAATAAAGAAAATTGAAGTAATAATCAAGTTTGAGCAAGTGTAAAAAAATAATTTTCTTCCATTGTAACAATGTTTGAATGTCAGCACATTTACAGGTCAAAGGAACAATAAAAATACTGTATATCAATAAATACAAAGATCAGTTCAGCTTGACCAAACTTTGGAAATTTGCTTTTACTAATAACAGTATTTTCCAGTTGAAATTGAGTGTAATTCAGTGGTCTTTCACTCAGCTATATCTCCCTTTAGTAGGTTTTATTGTTTGCAAGAAATGAATTTAAAATTTAAATAAATGCCTCCCCTAATATAAATGCACTAAGATTTTATCAAATTTAATCAATAATGTTATGGCATTTTATCAAATAAACAATATATTATGGTGTTTATCAATTATACTGGGTTTGTATACCTCTATATGTAGTTCCTGCAAAGTCTGGGAATTTCTTCCTCTTTCCAGAATTCTTAGACCTAGCCTGTTTTTTTAAAACAAGTTGAATAACTTGGAAGACCCTGAAGGATGGAAAAAGAATTTACCTTTTTCTTGAAAGATATTTTTCTTGAAACATATTTTAGATATGCTATATATGTTGCACAAAAAATTTTTAGTCAGACCTTTTTGCTCCAGCCAATTAATATCAACATCTAACTTCTCCTTACATAACTCATATAAAGTAAGTCATTTTGTAATGAGAAAATGGAACTTGATCAAACAGAAAACTACTGAAAATGAAAAGCAAAATTCTCCTAAACTGGTAATAAGAAAAGTATGGGTTCTAGTTGGGAGATTTTAGCATTTGTCATTTGGTGTATTCGAATTCGGGCCTGGAAGGGGTAATAACTAAAATTTATTGAACTGAATACTGGCAAAAGAGTTTTAATTTTTTTATTTTAAGTTCTTTGCAAAAACTACCTAGTTTCTTGGCCATTTGTAAGTAGATACTGTTAACGATTTCTTAATAAAGTGTTGGTCCTATGTAACTTGTTTGTGAATTATATTTGTTTTTCCTTTCTATTATGCAGCCACTGGTGTCATCCAATGGAAGTGAGTATTTTTTCTCAGTTTATGATACCATGAATGAGTTACAGTAAAAACCTGCATATAAGAACACACGATTTCGGAGGTCAGGCTGATTGTGTTCTTATTTATCAGGTACTTAGTGAAAAATCAGCCTCAAGATGTTCTTAAAATGTTCTTAAATTTTGATTTAGAAATTCAATACTGTACAGTAGTATCAAAAATATTGCTAGAGATTTTTATCACATTTTTGGAAAATTAAATAAACTAATGTAGCAATTAAGTGTATTATACATAAAAAAGAAAAAGCCTAATGGATATATTTATAAAAACTACCATAATGTAACAAAACGAGAACATGAAGGGTGTATTTTCTATTCCATACAGTAGTTTATACCATTTCTAGGTGAAAAATGTACTTCAAACCACTAGATAATTTGAAGAGAATAAAGGTGCACAAGACTGAGAGCTCATCTCAGCTGATAGAATTGTCTGGCAGTTGGCTTATATGGGTAATTTTGACACCTTCCCCATTTTCTAAGAACATTTCGTATTTTCCAGGCTGATCTTGTTCTTATAAAAATTGTGCTTTATTTGCCAAATTTCAGCCTGATGTTCTTAATCCATGTGTTCTTATAAGCGGGTGTTTACTGTACCCTATAAAGGTTAAGAAGCTGCTGTTATAATTGCTATTTTATCAGTGGCGTAGTGACCGAGCAGTAAGCATGTTCGACTCATAATCCTAGGGTTACAAGTTTGAGCCCCAGTCAGACTGCTGTGTTGCGCCCTTGAGCAAGACACTTTATCTGACTTTGTTACAATTAACTCAGCTGTATAAATGAGTTTCAGTTCTGCTGGGGGCTAACCTGCGATGGATTAGTGTCCTGTTCAGGGGAAGTCAAAGACTCTCATCCGCTTAACACAACAGAAACCGGAAATAAGCGCCAGCCCTATGAGCCACTCAGGCTCAATATTGGATTTAGCTTTAGCTGCCTTTTTTCAGGTTTTGAATTTTCTTGTGCATGTTGGCCAGGAACTTAAAAAAGCTGTAGGTAAGTTGTAAAAACAACATTTTTCCTGTGATCATAGTTTAAATCCTTTCTCAAGTACTCAAGTAAAGTCAGCAGTCTGTTAGGCAGGCCCTTAACTCTGGTTTCTAGGCCTAGATACATTAATCTGGATTTTAGGATTTTTAGTGGAAAAAAAGATTTTTAGAAAACTTGAAGATTTTTAGAAAATGTTAGCATTTTTAGAATTTTTTTGACGTATTGAGCTAAAGTTACGAGGAAATACTGCCACTTTTCAACTTAATTGATCTTGATCACCAATCTCACAAGCCCCATTTGCACTATAAATGTAACAAAGCTTGTCACGTGAATGTGAGAATCGTGTAACAATACTCGGGTACTGTTATTCCTTTCAATAACAAAATTAATGATAAATTGTGCATTTATACAAATAGAAAAAAGAAACACAAAATATATAGTACAAATTGTTTAATTTTTAAGGATAAATTGTGGTTTTTAGACATTTATAGAGAATATCCGGAAAAATTTTTAGACCATTTTTTGGGATTAATTGAGATTATTAGGGAAAAAATCGAGATTTTTAGAAAAAAATTCGGGAATTTTAGACCTTTTTAGGGGATTATCCAAAAAGATTTTTAGACCATTTTTCAGGATTAATGTATCTAGGCCTACAGGTTTCCATAGTTTTAAGTGGTTGGGAGTTTTTGACTCCCCCTGGACAGAACACTTCAGTCGATAAAGCTGCTACAATTGAACTTTCCTCATTTTATAATGTCCTATTCACCCTAAACTCTGAATGGATTTGCTCATCCACAGAGAGAAGGCACAAATCTACGGATTTTAATTATAATTCGAGCACCCAAAGCTTGAATAGTGTGAATAGCCTTCCATTGGGAGATGCACCAGATATCGACCAACGGGTGCCTAGATGGGCATCGGGTCTGGATAAACTGATGGAGGATCCTATTGGAATACGCTGCTTTCAGGTAACATTTCACGGTACCTACATTTATTTAATATATATATATATATTTATCTATTTATTATTATTACAGCATGTAATTTATAATATGAAACAAAGAGTAACTAATACTTTTTAAAGTTTGTAAGTCCATTTGTTATATGGCTACCAGGGGTTTTGGTTCAGGCTGGATAACAGGTTCATTGTCCAGTTGTTTGACATGTAATGTCTGGTAATGTCTGGTAATTCACACATTTTTTAAAATGTGGAAATAGTTGATTGTGATGATCAATGCAGACTAGGACAGTGAAACTTCTTCAGCCAATGGATCCAATGACAGGGTCCCCGCGGTCCGTGAAAAACCTGGAAAGTCAGGGAATTTGAAAACTTTTTCCAGGGTCATTGAATGTCAGTGAATTTTGCAAAAAGTCATTAAAAGTCAGGGATTTACTAAATAAAGCTGGTTTTAGACAGTTTGTGCTGTGTAGTATTTTGTCAGTTAATTTTCAAAACCTGGAAAGTCATTGAAAATTATTTATCTTGGTCAGTGAAAGTCCTGGAAAATGTTTCAAAAAAGTCATGGAAAGTCATGGAATTTTTATGCCAATACTGAGGGGGGTCCCTGAATGAAGATGATTTCTAGAGAGCAGTTCTTTAGAGATACAGGATTTGCACTCTTATTTTGAATGGAGTCCATTTTGGAATCAACTTAAGAAATAAATGACTGTAAACTGGTATATAATTGTAACTGCCAAATCAGTCAAATATTTCTTTTTTTGTGTGAGAATGTTATTGCTTTTTGAAAGACCTTTCCAATTAATCAATTCCAGTTGGTAGAAAACTTTATTAAGAGAGTCTAGTTTTATAGATTTCCCCGGAGGGCAAGCCCCAGTCCCCCCTAGAAGTCCATGCCATCTGCCAACTGAACCACTGTATCTGATATTTCAAAAAACTAGTGTAAACCCTGTGGTTACGATAGTACTCATGCTGTGGTTTTCTGCCTAATGGGCAACCTTTTCTTGTAATGAGAGTCATTAAGAATTTTAATAGTGAGTGCACTCTGATTGGCAGTTCCCCATTATGACTGCATGGTTCTTTGCTTCTTTACACTAGTTCTGATTCCTAAAAACATGATCTTATTTAATTTTGTCTTGTTGTGTGGTGATGGTTATACCCCAGTTGTAACCTTGTGCAGTAATAGTTTAATTTATGACATTTGTAAATTCTTGTGTGATAAGATTATATGCCATTTTTATCCTTGTGAGGTGATAATTATATCCAAATTTTGATTCTTTAGGAATTCCTGAAGAAAGAATACAGTGATGAGAATATCTTGTTTTATCTCACTTGTGAGAAATTCAGAGAGATTTCCAACCAGGAAGAGGTATTAAGCTTGATTGTTTCAGTTACTGTAAACTATTGGGGGG